>RQIL01041081.1:0-36356 GCA_003951145.1 Jimgerdemannia lactiflua | reverse complement strand
AAAAAAAAAATTATTAATGCATATTGCCTAATTGAGTAATACACATCTTTAAAATGCTATCCCTTTGGGATCTCTTCAATTTCACGTGACAAATAGATCAACACAGAGGCCCAGAGGATGAAGTCTAATTGCAACATTCTCACCCCCCATGCCTTATGAAAATTCGAATGACATAAGATATTTCATCCCTTGCTTGAAAGCACAAACCTCAAGAAGAGTTATCAGAAATTCTAAGTGCATTACTGGTGGGTTCTGTTACTTCATGTTTTCTAAGAGTGAAATGGTTTTGCACAGGTTGATATTGGGTGACAGTTTGTTGTGTTATTTCGAGAAGAGCATCATACCATATTATACTATCAGTTGCTTTTTGTTATCTTTGTCCTTTTGTCGCTGTAGTTGCATCCACCTTCTTGGTTGTTATTTGTGATTTTGGGCTGAGTCTTGCTTTGACCCTTGAACAACTTATCTTGCTAGCACATTTGTATCATCATCAAATAAACCCTGGTTACATGTGGTAAGTGCACTTCCATATCTCTATCTGACAAGCTTAGAGAACACTGGAATTATCTTAATTATTGCAAATGCAAGATATATGTTATATAAATATATAAGAGTAAAGTACATGTCTGTCTGTCAAAAGAGAACTTGTCAGGAGGGTAGGTTGTATAGTATGGTACAGAAGGAGGCCTATGACTATCTGACAAGAATTGCTAATTATTGTTGACTATAGCTCCCATATGTCATTATTTGCATGATTCTTTTGCTTAGATTGTCAGATCATCCAAAAAGGCCCCAACATTCTGAAAATATATGCATATTAGTTAGCAATCTATTGATACTTCGGTGTCTTACTTAGGGATATGGCTATATTTGAGATGGTTATTATTTGGACTTATATAGTTTTTGCCACTCATGAGAAGAAAATCAACACCATTCTAGGAGACCACCATTCAGACAACATAACCTAAAACATATGTAAACTCCTTTCCTCTATTTTCCTTACCCAGGGGGGGGCATGGCTGGGTTTTGTTCTAGCAGGTTTGGCAGTGGAGGGTTGGGTGGTCTTGGAAGTAGTGGCAGAAGAATGTTGGCTGGAAGGGCCAGGTGTGAAATTATTTGCCCCTGGGGTAAGAATGGGAATTGGGATAGGCACCTGGCTTTTATAGTTCTATTTCACAAAGCTTTCCAAAAATAAAATAAAATAAAAATTATAGAAACACTCATTACAACACCTTAACTAATTCTCAATTTCTTATATCAATCACCCATTCAAACAGTAAGGCAGAGCTTCTTATGATGGGCTTGTGAAAATGGCAATAATGCCGAGTGAGAGATCCAGTCAGGTGATAACTTCTGTTTGTGTAGAGTGGTGTCAGGATGGGAATGAATGGACCCCAAGTACTATCTCTATCTAATGAATTTATTATTTACTATTGTGAACTTAGAAGGAATAGGAAAAAGAAGAGCAGTATTTTTATTGATCACCCAATGTTACATGCTTTTACACGATTATTGATGATGTCACTCCAATGCCACTGTGCCACAAATTATCTATATCGAGTTGTAACCTGTAATCTCAACACTCCCACTTAACGAGATAAAGCCAAGCTAAGCTAAGCAAAACAAAACATTACCAATGGGATGCTCTCTAGATGACCTAAAAAGGTCGAAATTCCCCACTTAAAAGCATGAAAATAGGTAAAAGAAGTAGTGAAAAATGGAAATTCTGAGCAATATTATAGGTTTCTGTCACAAATATTTGCCGTAACACTCATTCTACCCGTCGTTTGCCATAATTTGCTCACCGCTCATCATTATACCCATTCCTTGCATGCAAAAGTCGAACTTTGCCTTTGGAAGGGCCTTTGTTAGCGAATCTGCCACCATTTGCTCTGTAGGGATGTATAGCAGGCATATAGCCTCGTTTTCAACGCACTCTCGTATGTAATGGTGCTGTATATCGATATGCTTGGTCCTTGCATGATGTATAGGGTTCTTTGCCAAAGTAATGGTGGATTGGTTATCCTGTCATATATTCGTAGATCCTTGAGTGAATCCCAGATCCTTTAGTAGTTCATGAAGCCAGATGGCCTCCTTCGTCGCTGTTGACAATGCTTGATATTCCGCTTGCATAGACGACGTCACCACTGATGATTGCTTATGAGTTTTCCACGAAATGGCTCCACCATCATCGAGATAGAAGAAGTATTCTGTCGTAGTCCTTCTGTCATCCAAGTCTCCAGCCCAATCAGCATCACACGTGCCGGAAAGGCTTACCATAATGGTACTCCTGCTTACTCCTTTATCACCCAGATTGAGCATATAACTCTTTGTGCCTTTAATGTACCTGAATATGTGCTTGATTGCCATCCAATGCGAGTTGTCATAGCACGATGCGTATTGCACCACTTTGTTGATTGCATATGATAGGTCGGGTCTCATCCCGAGCATCAGATACATAATGGATCCTACCGCTTGTCAATAGGGAATGTCTTTGTCATTTTCGTCGGGTGCATCAGACTTCTTTAGTCTCACAGACGTCTCCATCGGTGTTCTGACTGGCTTGCACTTGCTCATGCCGAATCGCTCGAGTATTGTCTGAATGTAGGCTTCTTGGCTTAGGTGTATAGTATGCGCGCTCCTATCACATATAATGGATATCCCCAAAAGGAAAGACGTGTCACCCAAATCTGTCATCTTGAACTTCTTGCGTAGTGCCACCTTTACTTCATTAATCTCATTTGTCATTCCGACCAGAATGATATCATTGACCCAAATTCTCAGGTACCCCGTTCCTAAGGATGTATAATGAGTGTATATGCATGGGTCTGCTTCGCATCGTTTGAACCCATTCCCTTCTATGAGATAATCATCAATCTTTTGATTCCACTGCCTCGCCGCCTGTTTTATGCCATAGAGGCCTTTGCGTAGTCTGCATACTAACTCCTTCTCGTTGTCGTAGAGTTCGTATCTTTGTGGTTGAAGAACATATAGTTCGGTATCCACATCTCCATTTAGAAAGGCTGTCTTAACATCCATTTGATGTATCTTGTAGTCATATTTGGCTCTGATCGCAAGAAGTATTCTAAGTGAAGTAAGCTTAAATACTGGGGAAAAGGTCTCGTCATAGTCGACCCCAAAGTCCTGTGAATACTCCTTTGCCACAAATCGGGCCTTGTATTGCTCTATGCCGCCGTTGCTATCGCGCTTGATTTTATACACCCATCGGGATCCTATGGCTTGCCGATTTGCCAGAAGAGGGACCAAGTCCCACGTGTCGTTCTCGTTGAGTGAATTATACTTCTCATCCATAGTCTTTTTCCACTTCTTTTTATTGCTCGAATTAATGGCTTCGTCGTAGTGTACTGGCTCACCGGTCATTGCTATGTAAGTGCATTAGTAGGCATAGTTCATGTGATGTTGTTTGCGATGAGATAACTTGGGTGGGTCCCAGTAATTTCCCAGATCCGCTTGGACTTTGTTATCCATCCCAGATTTGCACTTTTTCTTGCCCTTCGGAGGAATGTCTTCTTCTCCGTTATCATCCACAATCTCTGTAATTCTCGGTTCAGGAGGTCTCGTAGGTACTTGCGCTGTTGATCTCATTGGCATAGGTTGTACTATTGTTGCCGGAATTGTTGGTGTAGTTTTCATGCTCACCGTTGGCATAGTTCCACTCACTGTTGGTATAGTTCCACTCACTGTTGGATTAGTCATGGGTATAGGAATTTCCACGCAAATTTCCTTTACTTTTTCTTTGAACTGAACATCCCGAGAGATGACTATACTGCGCTTTTGCATGTTCCACAACCTATACACTGATCCATCGTATCCAAGGAATATATGTTTATCCGCTTTAGGCTCGAATTTTCCTCTATTTCCACCTTTATCCAATACTTAAGCCTCGCTTCCGAATGTCTGTAAGTGTGAGATGTCAGGCTTGGATCTGCTCAACAGTTTTTCAGGTATAAGGTTATCATCCTTAGACTCTACGTCACTTTCTTTACTTAAGGCTCAAGAAATGCATCGATTGCGTATATATACCGCCGTATTCAATGCTTCGGCCCAGAAGGAATGCGGCAAGCCAGCTGCATTCATCATCGTTCAGGCCATCTGGACGAATGTTTGATTGAACCGTTCCGCCACGCCATTTTGTTGCGGAGTATAGGGAGCTGTTCTAGTATGTCGTATTCCGTGCTCTTTTAAGAATTGTTTAAAGGACTTGTTTACATATTCTGTCCCATTATCCGAGTGTAGTATCCCTATCCGACGTTTCATATCATTCTCCATGCTCACCTTGAATTCTTTGAATTTTTCGAATGCTTCGCTCTTTGCTGAGAGGAAGTATACATGAGCCTTACGAGTATAGTTGTCTTTGAAAGTAATGAAATACTTCTTCCTGGAATGTGATGATGAACGCATGGGACCGCAGATGTCTGTATGTATAAGATCGAGTATGCCGCTCACTCATTTCATCCGTTCCTGAAAAGACCTTCAAGAAGCCTTATTCGCTGCGCAATCATCGCAAAAGAAATTCAGAGATATACAGTTCGGCAATCCTTTCACCAAGCTATTCCTCATCATTCGTTCTAAGCTTGTCTGGCCGATGTGTCCTAACTGTTCGTGCCATATGCACCAGGTGTCGTTTGTCGTTGCAGAGTGTGCCGATGTACCATTCGGCATGCCATCGATTGCATAAAGATTTTCTCTTTTGGACGCATACATTAATTCCTTATTAGTTCTTTAGAACAATTACCATTACTCCATTCCGGCATATATTTACTCCTTTGTCTCCTCGGGCCATCATTCGTCCTATCAAGAAGAGATTTTTACCAATATCTGGAGCATATAGTATGTCTGCAAAGGTGCCTGAGGGTTCTTTGACCTTTCCACGCAGGTGTATACCGACATTTCCTTTTCCCTGAGCATAGATAACATTGTTGTCGCCTAGTTTGATAGGTATGGGATGCTCGAACTTCTCGTATGTAGAGAACCATTCATGGTGCACCATCATATATTGTGTTGCACTGGAATCCATGAGCCAAACTTCTTCACTGCACACGTTAGCACTCATGCTTATATTTGCATGTTGGCAGCTCTCTGCTTCCACGAAAAACATCCCGTCGCTGCTCTGATTGTTGGTGTCCACAACGTTTGCCTGACCACATTGGTCTCTCTTTTCTTTCTTCTTTAGATTGCAGTCTTGGATGCAATGTCCAGGCTTATTACAGTACAAGCACTTACCACCGAACTTGGCACATTGACTGTCTCGTTGACTTCGTCCTTTACTTGGCTTTCCTTTGCCTCGACCATGCACGCCATAGATCGCTTTCTCATCGTAGTCTTCATTTGCACCGTTGTTCTGCCTCGATTCATTGTTTAATAGGCTCGTGACGATTTGCTTGTAGTCCGAAAGTTTATTGGTTTTCCGCATAGTGGATATGACCACGTTATACGTGTCTGGAATGCCTCATATAAGGGCCAGGACCTTGTCTTCCTCCCTGATGAGGTCCGCTGATGTAGAAAGCGAGTTCACCTGATTCGTCAGATCATTGATGCCGTTGGCATATTCTTGAATGCTCTCCTTGGGCTTCATCCGTAGAGTAAATAATTATCCCTTCAGGTGGAATCTGTTGGACGTGGATGCCTGTTGATGGTGATCGCCTAGAGTCTCCCAGACTTTGTTTGCCATCGTAGCATTCATAACAAGTTTCATTTGCTCATTCGACAGAGTGAACGTGATCTCCCTCAATGCCTTGCGATCTTTCGCTGGGTCGTATCTCGTTATTTGTGCCTGTGGCTTCCAATAGTTCTCTAGACCACATTCCTCCAAGAGGTTCCTCATATGGTACGCCCATATGGCGTAATCCTTACCGTCGAAGACAGGAATCGTCCTTCTTGTCATCATAGCCGCCACCAGAGGGACTGTGGTACCCACGCCGGTACCCGTTCTGCTTGTGTTACTTGCCCGGCTTGGTGCCGCAGTACTTGAGCTTGGGCTTCCTGGGTTTGACATCTTCGTACATTATAGTGTAGCGTATACTAAAGAGGTATGTATTATCCGCTAACCGGGGCTCATAACCTTTGTTGTGCACTTAGGAGGAATATGAAAAATAAGAGCGGTATTTTTATTGATCACCCAATGTTACGCGCTTTTATGTGATTATTGATGATGTCACTCCAACGCCACTGCACCACAAATTATCTATATCAAGTTGTAACCTGTAATCTCAACATTTACACTTCCAACCTGCATTTCGTCTACCCAAATGCTTATTATCACCCAAATGCTCATCATCACTATATCTGTCACCATGCCACCTTCCAATTCACCACACCATCAATCACAGTGCACCTTTCCCTTCTATGCACTTAACAACTATTCTTTATTCTACAATTAGCTGTATCTTAAATATAAATCTAAGACAACCATAACACCAAACACACCATCCATTCTAATGCTTTTGTGTGTAATATTTATAAGGAAGCATATCATAGTTCTCTTCATTTTTGTCACCAATGCCTAGTGTGGTCATGGTGGGCATCAGCTGTGGTAGTGATCTTGATATAGTACTTGCCAATCAGTTATCTTGAGGTTCCATAAAACAAAGAGACATGATGAAATCAAAAAAAGGAAGAAATAATATAAACTCCAAAACCACCCTTCATTGTCACTATCCTTTGAACTTTTGAAAAGAATTCTTATGAGAACCCCTATTTTATTTGCGAAAAAATATATTAGCTTTTCTTTCCACACCATCTCCTACTCTGATGGCAGTGGTCTAGCAAAACTCCCTCTCCATTAGGAATCCAACTTTTACCATCATTGCAAAGACATTGCAATCATTTATTGTCAAAACATTGATGTCCTGCATAGGGATGTGAAGTGGAGTTGATTCATATGTTCTTGGCTTTGGCATCTGGCCTCAAGCATCCTCACAACCTCAAGGTGACCATTGTTTGTAGCTATGCAAAACAGTGTCAACCCACTCTTATCCTTGGCATTAGCATCTACTCTGAAGTTGGCAACAAGCATCCTCACAACCTCAATATGCCTGTTTTTCGCTACCATGTAAAGTAGCATCCAGTTATCAATTTCCTTAATGTTGGCATCTGTGTGGAAGTTGTTCGCAAGCACCATCACAATGTTGACATGCCCATTCTTCAAAGCAAGGTGAAGAGGCATTTGTAGCCATCTATCCCTGGCATTGGTGTCCCTCTTGGCATCGGCCAAGAGCATCTTTATAACCTCAACATATCTATTCTGCGATTTATAGTAAAGTGGCATCCACACATCTTTGTTCATGGTATTGGCATCTGCCTTGGAGTTGGCCAAGAGTACCTTTACACCCAGGACATGCCCCCTCTGCATATCATAATGTAGAAGCATAGCTTCTTGGATTGTCTTAGTATTGGAGTCTGCCTTGAAGTTGGCCAAGAGCACCTAAATGACCTTGATGTACCCATTCATTGCAGCAAAGTGAAGGGGCATCCATTCTTCTTTTTGCCGGGTGTTGATGTCTGCTTTGGAGTTGGGCAAGAGCACCTTTATGACCTTGACCTGTCCTTTCTCCACAGCAAAGCGAAATTGCATCCACTCTTCTTTTTGCCTGATATTGACATCTGCCTTGGTATCGGCCAAGAGCACCTTTATGACCTTGATATGACCATTCTGTGCAGCAAAGTAAAGAGGCATCCATTCAACTTTTTGCCTAGCATTGGCATCCAGCTTGGAGTCAGCCAAGAGCTCCTTTATGACCTCGAAGTGCCCATTCTGCAGAGCAAAGTGAAGAGGTGTATATTCTTCATTTTGCCTTGCATTGGCATCTGTCTTGGAGTCAGCCAAGAGCACCTTTATGACCTTGACATGCCCATCCTGCACAGCTTTGTGAAGTGGCATGTTTCTACTCCTGTTCTTGGCATTGGCATCCACCTTAGAGTTGGCTAAGAGCACCTTTATGACCTCAACATGCCCGTTCTGTGAAGTGAAGTGAAGGGGCATCCATTTCTCTTTTTACCTGGCATTGATGTCTGGTTTGGAGTCAGCCAAGAGCACCTTTATGACCTCGACCTCCCCATTCTCTGCAGCCATATGAAGGGGCATCCACTCTTCTTTTTGCCTGGTGTTGACATCTGTCTTAGAGTCAGCCAAGAACACCTTTACAACCTCAATATGCTCATTCTGCACAGTGAAGTGAAGATGCATCCATTTGGCTTTTTGCCTGGCATTGGCATCCAGCTTGGAGTCGGCCAAGAGCACCTTTATGACCTCAATGTGCCCATTCTGTGCAGCGAAGTGAAGAGGCATATATTTGGCTTTTTACCCAGCATTGGCATCTGGCTTGGAGTTGGCCAAGAGCACCTTTACAACCTTAATATGCCTGTTATGCACAGTATTATGAAGCAGCATATTTCCACTCTTGTTCTTGGCTTTGGCATCCACCTTAGAGTCAGCTAAGAGCACCTTTATGACTTTGATGTACCCATTCGCAGCTTTGTGAAGCAGCATGTTTCCACCCTTAGTCTTGGCATCGGCCTCTGCCTTGGAGTTGGCCAAGAGCACTTTTATAACCTTGACTAGCCCCTTGTCCAATGTCAATTGAAGTGGTGTCCATCTGTCATCTTTCTTAGCATTGGCATTCGCCCTGGAGTCAGCCAGAAAGCAACTTTATGACCTTGACATGTCCATTCTGTGCAGCAAGATGAAGCAGTGTGTTTCCACTCTTGGTCTTGGCATTTGTATCCGCCTTGGAGTTGGCCAAGAGCACCTTTATGACCCTGATGAGCCCCTTGTTTGATGCCAAGTGAAGTGGTATCCATCTGTCATCTTTCTTAGCATTGGCATCTGCCTTGGAGTTGGCCATAAATACATTTATGACCTCAACTAGCCCATGTCCGATGCCAAGTAAAGTGGTGTCCATCTGTCATCTTTCTTGGCATAGGTGTCCCCCTTAGAGTTGGTCAAAAGCACCTTTACAACCTTGATGTGCCCACTCTGCACAGCTATGTGAAGCAGTGTGTTCCCACTCTTGGTCTTGTCATTAGCATCTACCTTGGGGTTGGCCAAGAGCACCTTTATGACCTCAACTAGCCCCTTGTCTGATGCCAAGTAAAGTGGTGTCCATCCATTGTCTTTCATACCCTTTACGACCTTGATGAGCCCCTTGTCCAATGCCAAGTGAAGTGGTGTCCATCTGTTGTCTTTCTTGGTGTTGGTTTCCATCTTGGAGTCAGCTAAGAGCACCTTTACAACCTCAACAAGCCTCTTATTCAATGCCATGTGAAGTGGTGCCCATCTGCCATCTTTCTTAGTGTTGGCATCCACCTTGGAGTCAGTCAATAGCACCTTTAAGACCTCAACAAGCCCCTTGTCTGATGCCAAGTGAAGTGGTGTCCATCCACCATCTTTCTTAGCATTGGTGTCAGCCTTGGAGTCAGCCAAGAGCACCTTTATAACCTTGATGAGCCCCTTGTCTAATACCAAGTGAAGTGGTATACATCTGTCATCTTTCTTAGCATTGACATCTACCTTGGAGTTGGCCAAGAGCACTTTTACAACTTTGACAAATCTCTTGTCTGATTCCAAGTGAAGTGGTGTCCATCCATTATCTATCTTGGCATTGGCATCCATCTTGGAGTCAGCCAAAAGCACCTTTATGATCTCGACATGCCCATTCTGCGCAGCTTTGTGAAGCGGCATGTTTCCACTCTTGATCTTAGCATTAGCATCCACCTTGGAGTCGGCCAAGAGCATCTTTATAACCTCAATGAAGCCCTTGTTCAATGCCAAGTGAAGTGGTGTCCATCTGTCATCTTTCTTAGTGTTGGCTTCTGCCTTGGAGCTGGCCAAGAGCACTTTTATGACCTCAACATACCCCTTGTCCAATGCCAAGTAAAGTGGTGTCCATCCATCATCTTCTTGGCATTGGCATCTGCCTTGGAGTTGGCCAAGAGTACCTTTACAACCTCAATGAGTCCCTTGTCTGATACCAAGTGAAGTGGTGTCCATCCATTGTCTTTCTTGGTGTTGGTGTCTGCTTTGAAGTCAGCCAAGAGCACCTTTCCATCCTCAATAAGTCCCTTGTCTGATGCCAAGTAAAGTGGAGTCCATTTGTTATCTTTCTTGGTATTGGTGTCTGCCTTGGAGTCAGCCAAGAGCACCTTTATGACCTCAATGAGCTCCTTGTCCGATACCAAGTAAAGCAGTGTCCATCTGTTGTCTTTTTTAGCATTGGCATCTGCCTTGGAGTTCGCCAAGAGCACCTTTACAACCTTGACATTTCCCTTATTTGAAGCCCAGTAAAGCGGCATCCATCTGTTATTAGTCTTGGCATTATCATCTGCCTTGGAGTGGGCCAAGAGCACCTTTATGACCTCGATATGCCCGTTCTGTGCAGTGAAGTGAAGAGGCATCTATTCTTCTTTTTGCCTGGCATTGGCATCCACCTTGGAGTTGGCCAAGAGCACCTTTACAACCTCTATGTGCCCTTTTTTTGAAGCCCAGTGAAGTGGCATCCATCCATTGTTGGTCTTGGTATTGGTGCTTACCTTGTAGTCAGTCAAGAGCACCTTTATGACCTCAACATGTCACTTGTTTGAAGCCCGGTGAAGTAGCATCCATCTGTTGTTGGTCTTGGCATTGGCATCTGTCTTGGAGTTGGCCAAGAGCACATTTATAACATTGACATATCTGTTCTGCACAGCAAAGTGAAGGGGCATCTAGCTTTCTATGTTCTTAGCTTTGCCATCTGCTTGGGAGTCAGCCAAGAGCACCTTTACAACCTCGAGGTGCCCCTCATTCACAGCAAGGTGGAGGGGTGTCCAATTTCCTATATCAGTTATGTTGGGGTTGACACTACAGATAGTTACAAAAAACAATACAGGCTTGGCATGACCAGTTCGTGCAGTCAGGTGGAGTGGCATTCAATCATTAATGTCACTGAGAGAAATATCAGCATTGCATTCATATAATAGTTCTTGGATGAGGTCAATGTGACCAGTTTGTGCAGCCATGTTCTCCTGATTCTGTCTTGAACACTGACATCACTGGTATGAGTACAGAGTGATCTGACCATTGCCACATCACCCCTAAAAGCAAAGTAATGGATTAGTGGGAGAGAAAGATTAAACAAAATCAAAAGTGGTACCATTTTGTTTCTTTCAATACCTTTTTCCCAAAAAGTCACTCTTTCCTCATCTTTGAAGACTTTCAGATACTAAAATGCTTCCTCACTTTGTACTTATTTGCTTCCAGCCTCAGCTGCCTTCAAGAACAAATCCAATGCCTTGCCAAAATCTTTTCCAATTCTGCACCCCCCTTGATAATAAGCAGCAAGTGCAAACTGTGCCTTCAAATGCCCATTGTTTGCAGCCTTAGTGCACTACTCAATTTGCTTAGCTAGATCATTTGCAATACCAAATCCTACTCCATTGCACATTGCAGTGTAAAATTGAATATCTGCATTATTGGGTAGAGTAGCCTCAATGTCATCTAACCTGTTATTGAGGAATTTGTGTAGGCATGGATGCAGGCTATAAAACTTGGTTTCATTTTTAATAATATTGGGGCACCAGTCACTGAGCATTGGGTTAATCTCATATTTTCATTGGTTTAGCCAGCTTTTTTACCAAAGTTTGTACAAATTGGTTACCACTGGCAATTTGGCAGCATCAAATTCAAAGCCCTGATGACAAGGGTTGTTTTAAATAGGATATTCCATGCCCTCAACTAAATAAGTAATTTCCAAAGTGCATTGTCCAAGAAATCACAGCTATGCTTGATTAGTGCTCCCAATGAATTGAATCAAAGGTCCAATTCAATTTGATTCAAATCTAATCAAAGGCTAATTCAATTCAAGCTCTGATTTGAACCCTATTTTTCGAAATGTAATATCTCGGAAATACATATCCAAATTCAATGATCTTTATCTTGTTAGATTCTTCTTATATAGGGGAATCTAAAATGCTAAAGATCATTGAATTTGGATGTTTATTCATCGAGTTATTATAGTTAGAAAAATAGGGTTGGAATCGGACCCTCAATTTGAGTCAAATTCAATTTGATTCAAACTTGATTTGAAATAAAAAATCCCCTATTCGATTCAATTCGAATGACCCTCAATTTGATTTGATTCAAATTGATTTGATTTATTTGGGAGCACCATGTTTGATGTAGGCTTCAATCGATGTGTGTCAGTCATTAATAGACTCTGAATTGTGAGCCACCAGAAGCTGATTGCTGACCTCTTTGACAAATTGTTTGATGGGTTTCTTACAATTAGCGTACATACTTCCAAGAAGGCACAGTGACAAGGAGTGACTGCCAGTTACATGATTAAGCTCCCTTTGGCTTTCATCATCTATTTTCTCCTCATGTGAGTGCTGAGTACTCCATTGTTTGAAAATCTGCATGCCATCATGTGGCACTATGCCAGCCAGATTGACTAAATATTCATCAGGCCAATCTAGTGTGACATGTGAAGTTGTGAGAATTTTAACATTGTTGGGTAATATTTTGATAAAATTTATCATAGATTTTGCCTCTTTTTTCGACTCTGAGCCTTTTCCTATTGTTATTGGGCTATCATTTCCTTTTGTTGCAGGTTTATCTTTTTTGGATAATTTTCGAAATAATTTCTTCAAGCCCTTTACCTCCTTTGTTTTCTTTCCTTCCATCACATGGTTAATGTCTACTATGGCATATTTGATGTCTTCAACATTGTTGAGATAGAGCAAAATTGTCCCTTTGCCTTGCAAATATTGAAGGACTATAGACTGCTATTCCTGGTTGGTTAAGCTCTTAGTGTTAATACTGAAAAACTGTGCGATCTTTAAGAACACTTGATTTGATCTTGGAGCTTTTGCAAGAGATAGTGCAAGAGCACTACTAGAGTTAAAGTATTTGAAAGCCTGAAGTGCTAAAGATGTTTTTCCCATTCCGCTGAATCCTTTGATAGTGATATAATATTCGAGACCTTTCAGAAGTCTGATCAAATTTTCAAGATCCTTTGTATGCCCAATGAAAGATTATTCCATACAAATGTTATCATTACATTTATAATAAGCCCTCTTCATATTTTTATTGTCAAAGCTAATTTTGTCAATCGACACTGCAGGTGGATTGAAAGCAGTTATTTCAGTCAGTCAGTCAGGAAGCCCAATCAGTTGTATTCATTCACTATTTTTAGTAGAGAATATATCCCTCACCTGAGTTCAAATTTGTTTGGTCAATAACTATATCAAGATATGCATATTGGTTAATTATTTGGATTAGTAAAACAACAATATAAAGTATTTGATATATGTAATCATAGGAAGACAGAATTTTAACAATACCATATGGAGTCTCTGTTCCAACTATCTAGTGCAACTTCCTTTGACTATTTTGAAGGATTTCCACAGCTTTCTTCATCAGAACCGAAGCAACCCTTGATCATTCCACATACTTGATATCAGTATGGTTTAGGCAAAGAATAAAAGTCATTTGTTTTTCTTGTAAAAGTTGCAAAATTTATTTTTTGTAAAACTGAGGGAAGCCAGTATAGTTGTCTTCAGATTTGTTGTATATGAATACAACTAATCAGTAATATGATGCATGCTCCTTTTCTACTGCATTAGCAGGACATTGATCATTGAGGCTGGGAATATTGATAATTCTTAGACCTGAATTTCAAATAAAGTAGTAATTTATTCCAAACCCTTTGCCTTTTGCTCCCTCTGGGCATTGGTTTGAATTCTATGAAGTTGCCATTCAAGTACCATGGATTTCACTGTTTGAAGATCAGTAGGGTTAGAACAAGTGGAGAGGAGATAAAAGAATTATCTCGTTTCATTATATAACTCACCATGTGGAGATGGTCTGACCATGCTGGCTATAAATGTTTTATCAAACAAGCAAGGGATTGGCAAATGCAGGCGGAATTTCAACATAGAATTACACAGTCTCATGCCCTCCCTAATGGTGAATTGAATCTTGTATTCTTCATCATTTTGAGACATTAATCCATGATCGCATAGGTGTCACAGATTTTTTACAATTACCTCTATATCAGAATCGATCCTTTTCAATGATTCACCAGAGTCATTGACAAAGTAATGTATAAAAGCAAGCACCTCATCAGTGATAGATCTATTGAGGAGAGAACAGATATACAGTAGCTTGTGAAGAGAGTCCATCATTGGCTGGAAAGAGTGCCGAGGTTGCTACTCCCATTTGAGCCATCCAATAGCAACATACTGACTTATTCATGAACGAGTTCCTCAAGCAATGCATTGTGATATTTTGGTAGGCCAACAGTATGGGCAAGCAATTCCAGACACAGTGGATGTCCATCTACGAACCTGACAAGGTCCTGAAGCATAGAATTCATCTTCTTCATCATCTGCCTACCTTGTGTATCAAGTTTTCGAATGAATAACTGGATGCTACTGTCAACATCCAAATAACCAAAACCATTGAGATTCATGAGAACCTCCCCCAGCCATCTTAAAGGCTCTTGCGAAGTTGCCAAGATCTTCACAGTGATGTCTGATTCCATTACAACCTCCTTAAGGATAGACACCAGCACTAGTGCCTCTGCATTGCCATGGGATTCAGTGTGCTCAGAGTATTGGCATGATTAAGGATCAACAAAAACGAGGCACTGAATTGATTAAAGATCTTCCGTCCAATGTCCAAAATATCATCACAACTCAGCTGCATTGCGGAATCTTTATGGAATAGGTGGTTCACCAGCTCGGGTTGTATGATATTTACCAGATTATGAAGATATGCTGTAGCTGCGACTGGCACATCATCTTTGAACAGCCAAGCAAGCTTTTCCCCAGGAAAGATGTCAGTGATCTGTTCACCACCTCCATAGGCAATGATGTCTAAAATAAGTCATAAAAATTAAAATTATTTTGCTATTCACTCATAAGGTAGATTTGATGTTAAATTTTCCAGAACTAACCTTGCCCTGGCCACTGATGCCTGTGATTGTGCACAGGTCTGAAGAGACACTCCGATGACTCATCATGTGCCTCAAGATGTTTTCTAAATTGGCAAGCTGTTCCCTGCATCAACAGAAATTCTTTGTAGTGAGGATATTGGCACAGTTGTTGGAGAACATGTTGAGGTTAACTATGGACTTCCCTGATTCACATAGCAACAAACTGTCAGTCATCTCAAAAATGGTTGAATAGAGTATCTAGTTATGGGAATGCATTGGTATGTATGAGATTTTGATCACTTGGAAAGATGAACCATTATTAAAATACATGTCATGACCAATTATTGCTCCTGCAAAGTAATCGCATTGCTGTTTGTCATTTCCATTCACAAGTTCCAAATGCATCCTCCACATTTCTTTGTCAATGGATAGACCCAGAGTAAGGAATTGAAAGAAATGAGCCTCAAACATATGGGCAATGTCATCAGATAAAGAGCAAATGGAACTGACAGCATAATAAACACCATACTGGATAATATCTTGAGCAACCTCACAAGAATTACAGACTGGCAGAAACACAAGCCTCAAGTTCTCAGTGGTGCTGATAAAGCATAGCATCTTCATGATGTTGAGATTGCCATGTCTATTATAATGTGCCTGGCTCAATAGAGGTAAATTACAAGGTTGGGTGGCTATGTGGATTGGCTTGAGCCCTCAATAACTTTGTCAAAAAGCAATAAAATGTTCAGATAATATGTGTAGGTCCAGTGCTGATATTGGTATTTCGTGATATAATATTCAATAGCTAGAGACTTTCTGTGAGCAATTTCCTAATTTGGCAGTGTTCTTAGGTTGGCAGTCCTTTGTGTGTGAGCAGATTTCCATCTTTGAGTAGTGGATAAATTCGTGTGACCTGGTAATCAGGCGGATTTCCTTAATAGCAGACTCTCTGGGAATCTGTGACTCGGGCAATCTTGTGTATAGTGAATTTGGTGGTTTCCTTAAGAGTACAGACTCTTCTGGAAATTAGGCAATCAGTTATTCCTTAAACATGTGAGTTCTCTGGATGTACATTGCTTGCATGATAGGCAATTGGGTTAAACAGTGCAGATTGAGTGGTTGATGTGTTTTCTTGAGCAATGCTGCTAAGCAGTTGATGCGGCTATGCAGTTGAGGCAGGTTACTTAAACAAATGAAGATCAGCGAAATGTGGTGGATTGGTGGACAAAATGTGGCAGACTTTTTGAGAACAGTGGACTTCTTAAATGGTGGCTTATCCCTTAAGCAGCAGACTTCTTAAATGGCAGACTGAATGAGGTGGATTTCTTTAGACTTATCTGGGAAGTGAACCAAAAACCTCTTTGTATTAGAAAGTAGACCAGAGTGGAAATGAAGGACCAATGCTCACAATCTCCTTTTTAACAGTGGCTCATTGGCATGTGTATCTCCCATGTATTGCAATTCAATCTTTAGGACCAAGGGGCTTTGGCAAGTATTCCTCCTAAGTGTGTTTGGCAGGCAGACTTGTCTTTAGCTTTGGATTCAATTTCAGACTGACGTTTATTCACTCTGGTCTCTGAGGTATTTTATACATTATGGTTGCTACCTGGTTGCTATCTGACTAACTATAGAATGCTATTTATGTCAGGTATTTCTGGTTTTGGTACTAGAGTGCAGGTTCAGCACAGGTGTGCAGGTCTGGCACAAGTGTGCAGGTCTTATATACTTTTTCTGGTAATCTGGCTATTTATACAATTTCTGCAGCAATGGGGCAACTATGTGGATAACTATGCTATGTTAAGTATTCACATCATCTTGGTTTGCTCATATCATCAGGCATGTTCACATCATCTGGCTAAGTTATAGAGTGGCTATGTTTTTTTGTAGTTTGTCACATCAGCTCCCACTAAAGGATGGTCTGTCCCGGACTGTCCTTTGGTTATCATTCCAATAGGCATAAGCATCTTCAGCATCTACACCCATACAACATCTTCATCTGTATCTGGGTCACTCCATTCTACAGGTTCTTCTTCTTCTAGGAAAAGGATTTTGATATGGTTGATGATGCTCAGATAAGTGGCTAGGTTCATTCCTCAAATATCATACCAGGAGAACTGTGCCTGTATCAAGGCTGTAGTATTTCGTTTATAAATGGTGTAGAGTCTGTCTGCAGTGGTGGTATCTCTTTGCAACAATCCAGTAGTATTTCTATTGTAGGTCTGTTCTGGAGATGGGAGGTTTTGCAACTATTCACCAATTGCATTGTGTGCCTGCAGTTGGTGAACTTGGAGTAGGTATCTGGCAAGAACAAGATTCTCTTGATGAATTCAAATCTTTTGAAGGGTATTCCCATTGACTTCTTGGAATTGGGGAAGGGGAACTGGTAGATATTGAAATGAACTGAGGACAAGGGTCTGGAGGCATTGGTCTATCCTCTGAGTTATGGTTTGTGCAGGTATATCTTAAGGTGATTGATGTGAACTGGTGTGAACTGGTGTTCTCAAGACATGTCTATTCATGCTTCTTATATAGATGCTGGCTTCTCTGATGTTGTGTACAAGGTATAGTCCTTCCCATTTCAGTTCCAGTTTGGTGGCAAAGTTTGTTTCAATCATGCTTCTCCAAATGAGGATTTGATCTCCAATCTTGATGTTCTGATCCTTCTGCTTCTGGTCATAGTACTTCTTTTGTCTTTCCTGGGCCTTGATAATCTGATTTTGGGCATCTTTTTGCAGCTGATCTCCTTTTTCAAGAAGCATTCCAAGGTTCTCAGGGTCAGCAGTTCTGGTCTTAGCAAACATCATTTCGAAGGGCTTTTGTTTGGTTGAGGCAGCAGGGATATTTTGGATTTCCCACAGGATTTCGGATAAGCAGAGATCCCAATTGGTAGGATTAACCTTGGCAAGTCCTTTCATAATGGTCTGGTTCATTCTTTCAGTCATTCTATTGGTTTGGGGATAGTAGAAGGTAGTTCTTTTCAGGTAGATCTCATGAATTCATGCATAACTTGAGATTATGTTATTCACAAACTCAGTTCCTTAGTTAGAGATAAGTTCTTCAGGGGGTCAATATTGGTGGGTGAGGTCATGAAGGTGTCCAAAAATGGTCAGGGCATCTGCTATCTCCATGGGATATGCCTTGGGCCATTTGCTCAAATGTTCAACAAATACTGGAATGTATCTGTTTCATTTTAGTATTACTAGCAGGGGTCTAATTACATCTACTCTCCATCTTTGAAAGATGTAAGTGGGTGGGGGAATCAGTTGTAGAGGGGCTTGATAGTTCTTCATTCCTTTATACTTCTGGCAGGTGTCACACTTCTGGATGATATCTCAGACTTGTATTCTGAGGTGGGGCCAATTGTAACATTTTAGCATAGTATTATTTCTTTTTCTTTGTCTTTCTAGTATTTTCTGTAACCTTCCAGCACCTTCTGAATGATTAGAAATCCTTTCTTGGTGCTAAGCCACAGCTAGAAATTCTTGTCACTTCTGTTTCAGTCTTCACTAGTCAATGAACTTCATGGAATATTGCAGAACTTTATTTGTCATCTTTGCCAAGAACTTTCCTCTTAGCATTTCCATTAATTTCTTAGATCCTTCCAGATCCTTTTTCCAGATCATGTATAAATATCCTCACTGTTTTCATGAATAAAGCTCTGAATATTTTCTCTCAGAAACCACAAGATCTTTCTGAACTTTTAGTAATTCTTTGAGCTACTTTGAACCTCTAGAATTTAGTCACTTCCTCATTTAAGAAACCAGAACCATTGTACTTGGTAGCAGTGGTTAAGTTACACCTTGCCTAAACAAGAAATCCCTCAAGAACTAGTCAATCACCATGTCCATGGACCCCAATGCCAACACCTGGGACAACAATACATACAATATCTACAATACCTATATCCCACAGAATGCTCCCTATACTCAGCAAGAAGAAGAAGACGAAATCCCTACTCAGTCAGCTGGGACTCTAGAAAGTCTCTTATACACCACATTGGCTCATATCTCTTAACTCCAAGACCACTTGGACAAGAAGGAGGGTAAAGCTCCTATGCAGTCAATATCTGTACCTAGAGTGGTATCTCTGACAACAGTCACTATCAAACCTCAGAAGCCTGATACCTTTGATGGTCAAAGTGGTAAACTGTCTACCGACCACTGGCATTTCCAATTGGAGCAGTATGGAGAACTGACCAATTTGGATAAAGCAATACTAGTCCAATTTGCTGCCACACTCCTCCAAGGAAATGCTGAAATCTGGTGGCAAAATCATATCCAGAACACAAGATTCTCTGGCCAAATCAAGGTCTGGGGTGAATTCTCAGATGCTATTCAAGGCCAATTCAAACCTGTCAACAGCACCAAGGTCACACAAGACTGCCTAGCAAATGTCAAACAACTCAAGCTGTGCAAGCATACAATGAACAATTCCTGTCAATTCTACTGGAGCTACCTCATGTCACTGAAGACAAGAAGGTCAAAAAGTACATCTGAGGTCTCAAAGGACAAACCTGAGTTCATGTTGAACTAGAAGAACCCAAAGACCTAGACACTGCAATGAAAATTGCTGATAGATTTGATGTCATTACATATGGCAACTGCTTTGAGCAGAAGAGACCACTATTCAACAACAACCACAGAAGAGGGGACACCAAGTAAGAACTGTTGGACCTGTCTCCATGGATCTAAACACCATTGACAAGAGTAAGAAGAATAGGCTTACATCTGAGAAAAAGGAGTATCTCAAGAAGGCTGGAGCCTGCTTCTTTTGCTGACAGCCTGTTCACATTGCCACTAAATGTCCTAAGAAAACTGCTGAGCCCAAGAGGATCCTGGTCATGTCCAAAGACACTCAAGGTCAATAAGTCAAGCAAGAAGTCACCCTCAATTTAATGTCAGTCAACCCTAAGGCCCAGATCCCTCAAGCATAGTCAGAAGGAGCCATTGGTTTGTACCTTCAGTCTGTCCAACAAGTTACTATTCCTGCCCACAAGAGAATATTCATTCCAACTGGCCTTGCAGTTGAAATACCCAAGGAACATTATGCAAGAATTGCACCAAGATGTGGCCTCAGTGTCAAGCACTCACTGGACATTAGCACTGGAGTCATTGACCCTGACTTCCAAGAAGAAATGCAAGTCCTGCTAGTCAATCACAAGGACCAACCATATACCATCAATGAAGGTGACAGAATTGCACAGCTCATTTTGGAGTGAGCTACTTTGCCTGTCATCAAGGAAGTCATCAAGTTGTCCCCAACCAAGTAAGATCAGAAAGACTTTGGTAGCACTGATCAAGTTGCTAGCATAGCTGAAAACCAAGCCAACTCAATGCTCATTTTCAAAGGTCTAGTCAAAGGTCAAGAACTAGATATTCTCATAGACAGTGGAGCTGTTGGGAACTTCATCAACAAGAACCTCATCAACAAGCTCAAGATTCTCACCAAGCCAGCCAGCAAGAATATTGGAGTTGTCACTGCTGATGGCACCACTCTGCCAATCGACTCAATTGCTGCCAAACTTACCCTGAAGATTCAGAAGTACTGGGAATGTCAAGATTTTGAAGTAGCACCCCTAGGAGACCATGAACTGATCCTGGGTAAGCCCTGGCTTACATGACACAACCCATATATTAATTGGATCAAGAATGAGATTACCCTAATTCAAGATGGAGTCAACATTACCATCAAGCCAGACAAGACTCAGATGAAAACTCCAATTGCAACTCTCTCTGCCATTCAGTTCAAGAAGGCCCTCAAGAAAGCTACCTGTGCCTTTATTGCACTAATCCAATTCAAGAAAGAAGACAAAAAACTGTCAATCAGTGAAAGCATCAAACTACTGCTGAATAAGTACAAGGATGTCTTCCCAGACAAACTGCCTGGTCTCCCACCATCAAGAGATCATGATCATGAAATCAAGTTGGTACCAGATGTGGCCATACCCATGAAGAAAATGTACTGCATGCCACCACTTGAAATTGAAGCAGTTAAGAAAGAACTCAATGAACTCATTGAGTGAGGAGCCATTTAGCCAAGCAAGTCTCCCTTTGGCTCCCCAGTCCTATTTGTCAAGAAGAAGGATGATATCTTGTGAATATGCATAGACTACTGCATACTCAACAAGATTACTGTAAAGAATCATTACCCACTGCTGCTCATTGATCAAATCTTTGATGCTCTCAAGAATGCCAAGTACTTCACCAAGATTGATCTAACCTCTGTGTATCACCAAATTCAAATCAAGCCAGAAGACATACCCAAGACTGCCTTTATGTCACCTTTTGGACTTTACAAATTCCTGATCATGGCCTTTGGTCTCACCAATGTGCCAGCAATCTTTCAAGATCTCATGCAAACTGTCTTCAAGGATCAGCTCTACATCTTTGCACTTGTATACATTTATAATATCCTGATCTTCAGTAGTACTGAAGAAGATCACCTCAAACATATTAAATAAGTCTTTAAGATCCTCCACAAATACAAGCTTTAGGCAAAGCTCAAGAAGTGTGAATTCTTCAAAGTTCAAGTCAAATACCTTGGACACATTGTATCAGCCAAAGGAATTCAAGTGGACCTAAGCAAAATACAAGCCATTGAACAGTGGCCTGTACCAGCAAGCCTTACTGAACTTAGGTCCTTCCTTGGCCTGGCTGGATATTACTGCCAATTTGTTAAGAACTTCTCAGATATAGCAGAATCTTTGACAAACCTCCTGTGAAAAGAACCCAACTCTGACCACTATGTTCCCTATATCTGGGACACCTTCTGTCAACAAGCCTTTCAAGAATTCAAGAACTACATGACCCATGCACCTGTCCTTAGAAACATGGATCCAAACTTGAAGTTCACTGTCACTACTGATATATCCAACTTTACTATTGGTGCAGTCATTTCTCAAGATAATGGTCAAGAATACAGACCCATTACCTTCAAGTCAAGGAAATTGTCCCCTGCAGAACAAAACCTAGCCACTCATGAAAAGAAACTCCTGGCAATCATTCATGCTCTCAAGACCTGATAACACTACTTAGAAGGAGTTGAGTTCAATGTGATTACAGATCATAGGTCCCTTCAATACATCAATACCCAACCAACTCTTTCCCATCAATAAGCCCTAGTGGAGTCGGTTACTTCAGACCTTTACCCTAAACATCATCTACAAGCCTGGCAAAACCCTGGTTGTGCCAGATGTGCTCTCAAGAAGACCCAATCTGCCACTATTTTACAAGTCATGGTGGCACCTAAATTCCTCAACCAGATCAAGATGGCATATAAATAAGACTCTCTGGTTCTACAAATGGACACCAAGGAATTCAAAGACAAGTATACCCACAAGGACAACCTCATGTACTATTAAGACAAGGTCTATATTCCAGCTGACCCTGAACTATGATACAATATATGAACATCATGACTCCCCACTAGCTGGTCACCTTGGAACTGAGAAGAATATCAAGAATATTGAATGAGACTACTACTGGCCCAACATGCTCAAGGAAATCAAGGAGTATGTCCAAAGCTGACCTTTGTCAAAGAAATAAGTAGAGCAACTAAATGCCTGCCGGTCTTCTATAGCCATTGCCAATTCTGACCAAGAAATTCAAACAAGTCACAATGGACTTTATTGTGCAACTCCCATGAACCAAATCATACTATGATGCCATCATCGTGTTTGTGGACCACCTGACCAAGATCACAATTGCTGAGCCAACCACAACTAATGCCACTGCCCCTGAAATTGCTAGAATCTTCTTCAAGTCTGTCTTCTGCCAATATGGACTTCCCCAAGTAATTGTCAGTGACCATGACCCCAAATTCACAAGTCATTTCTGCCAAGCACTCTTCAAGACTCTTGGAACTCAAATTACTATATTCACTATCTTTCACTCTCAAGCTGATGGACAAACCAAGCAAATGAACATAACACTTGAACAAATTCTCAGAAACAATGTGTCTTATGAGAAAGATGATTGGGATTACTACCTGACCTATGCCGAGTTTGCCTACAACAATACAGTCCAATCATCTACTGGTCTTTCCCCTTTTCAGCTACTATGTGGGCAAAACCCCAAGACCCCTGCAAGTCTAGTCTCATTCCATCAATCCAGTCATACACAAGTCCCCACCACTCAGAACCTTATTGACAAAATGGATTTCCTTCTCAAGATTGTGACCACAAACCTGCTAAAGGCCCAAAAATATCAATCTAAGTATGCAGACAAGAAGCAGCATGATGTCACATACACTATTAGAGATATGGATCTACTAAAAGCCAACAACATCAAGGCTCAATCTCAAGTCAACTGCCAGTCAGCCAAATTCCAACCCAAGTACCTTGGACCCTTTGAGATTACTGAGCAAGTCTCTACCTACTCCTGCTGCCTCAGTCTACCATCAACCATACAAATATATCCAGTATTTCATGTGTCACAACTCAAGGCCTGGAAACAGTCACCCCCTTACCCTGGCTGAATTCTGACACCCTCAGCACCAGTTATAGTTGAAGACCACATTGAGTATGAAGTCGAAAAAATCTTAAACAAATGAGTCTGATACTGTTGCACAGAATACCTAGTCAAGTGGATGGGCTACCCTAAATATAATGCCACCTTGGAACCTGCCACCAATCTCAAGAACTCCCAAGACCTCATTCAAGAGTTTGAGTAAAAAGAAACTCATTGACTGCCCATGAGGTTCTCTTCTTGAGTAGATGACATACTGTACTGATCAGGTATATTATGCATCAGGGCACTCTAAGGGATATAGCATCATCAATAAAACAAACAGAAGAACTCTGTAAACCCTACAACTAATGAGGTTTGAATCCGTTCTCATCTGATCAAGATGATACCTTGGCCCTCACCTTATACAAGGATGGCCAGTCCTTGCCAATGAACCAATATATTTTATTTGTATTTCTTTTTGATTTTATTTTCTTATGTTTTCATCAAGTGTATGCTACGTTTTCTGCAAGATGACCCGGATTCTGATAGCAAGAACCCTGATGCTGTTATTCTCACAAATTATCTTGCCACCCTCCCTGATCACTCTACTTCCGCACCCCACCGAATTACACATCTTTCAGTGTGGGTTGCATCCAAGGCTCCTGCTAGCACCATGGCAGCCAGACCAGCCTTTCTCCAGCATGTCGGGCTCTGATATTTCCATCGAGGCCAGTGTTGCTCAGCTCCAAGAGTATGCATCTGCACAAGACCATCAATTTGATGAACTTTTTCAGCTTTTATGCTCTTGCCCTGACATTGCATCTTTGGTGGCACCAGCCAGTGAAGTTCTTGCTACTTCTGATCAGATCACGTCTCTCATTATCAAGCTTTTATCAATCATGCTACTGCCTCTCTCTCGGCGGCTATCGCATCCACATCCTCATCTCAACCCTTACTGACTATTCCTGCAGTTCATTCTACCAGCATTCATGGCCCTGCCAGTGTTCCCCAGGGTGAGTCTATACCTATATCTCCTTCTTTCGTCTCTGCCCATACTATTGTTCAGGGAATCAATCTCTCTTCGAAATATGCCCATGTCAATTAACAGCTGTTGGCCATGGTCATTGACAATTCGTTTACTGCCATGTCGCTTAGCCATTTCTTGGAGTGGAATGTTGTTTCTATCAGTGGTCTTCCTGTAGCTCAATTCATTGAAACATTTGATGAATTGGGTGCTCGGATTATTCTTCGTAAGCTGCCATCTCTTATCAAAAACCTCTCAGATGTATCCTGATCTGTTGGTAGCTCAGGCCACCATCACCACCATTACTCAAGGTGCTCTTCTCAGCTTTGATGGGCCTCGTCGGCGCTTGCTGTCCTATAATCATCACTCTGCTCTTGACCACCCAGAGGCGATTACATCTGATATTGAGTGTGAGGTAGCTGTTGGTAGGATTTGTGGCCCTTTCTGATCCCCTCTGTTCGAATGCTTCTGCTCATCTCCTTTTGGTGCTGTCGCGAAGAAGAATTCTAGTAGCGCATAGTGTCATATTCATAACCTTTCTTGGCCTCATTATGGTGACTCAGTGAATGCCAATATTGATACCAATGCCTTTTGGCTCTCTTACATTAAGTTTGATGAGGCCTTGGATTTGGTTCGTTATTTCAGCCCAGGATGTTTTCTTTCAAAGGTCAATCTTGCCAATGCATATCGTCATATTCTCATCCATTCTATGGATTGGGAATTGCTGGGCTTCAAATGGTCCAGGCAGTTTTATTTTGATCAGTTTGCACCTTTTGGCACATCCTTGTCACTATTTCTTTTCAACCTCTTCACGGAACTTCTTGCATAGATCGCCCACCATCATGATATACCTGTGCTTATCCACTACATCAATGATTTTCTTCTCATTTCACCACTGTCCCAGTCGTCCACCCTTACCGACCTATGTTTACTCCATGCCATCTATCATTATCTTGGCTAGTCGATTCAAGAGCCCAAGGTCGAAGGCCTGACAATATCACTTGTTTTCCTGGGTATTGAATTGGATACAATGGCTATGGAAGCCCGTCTATCTTTCAGAAAGCTTGGCACACTGTTTGCCACTCTTCAGCAGTGGTTATCGCACATGCTATGCACTCACTCTCAACTGCAGTCTCTCATTGGCTCCTTGGCTTTTGCCTGTAAAATTATTCCGCCTGGTTGCCCATTTCTGTGGTGGTTTATTGACCTTCTTTCTGGCAATGCCTCATTCCATATCTCACTGAACGATGAATTCTATGTGGACATTCATTGGTGGCTCGAATTCCTCCCCTACTGGAATGGTATCTCTGTTATATATCTGGTGGCATGGCTCCATGACCCCGATGCCCAGTTATGGATGGACGCCAGCAGCGCCCAAGGCCTTGGTGCACATTTCAATAGCGAATGGTTCTCTGCTTCCTGGCCTTCTGATATAGCCCTGCGCAACATTCAATTCAAGGAACTTTATACTGTGGTCGCTGCCGCCATTATATGGGGCACTCAATGGGCATGTTCACCATATATTACTTCACACCAATAACCAGGCGGTTGTCGCTATTATCAACTTGGGCTCTTCACACAAACCTCTTCTTCCGGAACTCCTCTGCCAGCTCTATTTTCAGATGGCGCACCACGCTTTTCAACTTTGTGCCATATTTATCTCAACATCTGATAATGGCATTGTTGATGCTTTATCCCATGCTGACCTTCCTCATTTCTATCATCTCACCCCTTATGCTCAGATGCACCCAAGTGCAATTGGAATAATTTGCATTCTGCACTTCCACCTGTCTTTGCCTTCTTTCTGTGGTTTGGACTGGCAAAATCAACACGCCACTCATATTCTTCGGGACAATGCAGTTTCCTCCAGTTTTGCACTCTCCATAGCAGTAATCATACCTCCGGTGGGCCTCTGCCTGTGTCTGAACTGGTGCTAATGCAGTGGATCTGTAACTTGGCCTTGCGACAGCTTCAACCATCCACAATCAAATATTACCTCTCAGCTGTCTGTTCTCTACATATTGACTCTGGCTTTGCCGATCCATTCATCGGTCTTCATCAACTTCCCCGGGTGATGCGTGGCGTGAATCAGTAGCTAGGTGTCCACCCGGCTTGATCTCGGCTTCCTATTTCATTTGGTATTCTTTGCAGTCTTATTAGTTTGCTTCAGTTATCCAATTATGATGATCTGCATCTTGTGACCATGATGTTGCTTACTTATGTCGGCTTTCTTTGGTCCGGTGAATTCATGTGGGATGGTCCTTTCAATCCTGTCTCTCAGTTGTCTAGCAGCACTGTGGTCTTTCAACCTAGTATTGCAGACCCCACCTATATTATGCTCACCCTGCTGGCTTCTAAAATGGACCTGTTTCACCAGAGCGCATCACACTTTATTGCCAAAATGGATCCCACTGCGCCATGTGTTGTATCATTACCTTGCCTTCTTTATTTGGCATATCCAGCCCCATCCGACACCCCTCTGTTCTGGCATTCTGCGAATTGTCCATTCTCTCGGGCTTATCTCGTTGGTTGTCTTAGCATGTTGCTTCCACAGATTGGCTTGAACCCGTGTCTTTACGTCAGGCATAATTTTCATATTGGTGCAACATCTGATGCTGCTGCAGCTGGATTATCCAATTATGAGATCCAGATGTTGGATCAGTGGGATAGCATGGCATTCAAAGGCTATATTCATATGCCTATCTCTCACATTTTGCATCTTCAGGCTTCATTAATCCGTAATATTTGTTCTGTTACTCATATTACTTGCATTTAACGATTTTCTTTCCCTCTTCTTCTATCTTGTAGCCTGCGACACCAGCTCATTCCAGGTCCCACATAGCACATGTCACCAGCCTTATTTCCCCTCATCGGTCTTACATCACCATGTGGCTCGCAACACCAGCCCTTCTTTCCAGTATCATGCAGCTCTCGACACCTACATACTCAGACCCCCGCGCAACTCATGACACCAGTCTTATCCTTTGTTTGCTGGGCTTGTCATTTCTGCTTTTTGGCTTTTGCATGATTTGCGACACCAGCCCTTGGTTTTAGCTGCGCAGCCCACAACACCAACCATATCTTTGATATTAGGCACAGTTTTTATTAAGCCCTGGCATCTCTCTATCCTCTACTCTGCTCACATTTGCGCACCCTTAACCCCTTTTACCTCATTTGGGCCGAGTTTCTTTCTTTCGGTGCCCTGCCAACCTTCATACCTTTACATATCATCATTCTGCACATTACTACATATATCATTTGCACCGGTTTTTTATACCATGTGTTTCATCCAAATACAGAACAATGATCATCTATCTGAAGTTCCTTGGGTTTTGGGGCTGTTATATGGTCATCTGGTTAAATATGGGGTTATTGATATTTGCATATAGCGTAGTTGATTTTTATGCAAAAACATAGCATAGTTGCATTCATGCCTTTTTAGCATAGATTAACATTATGACAAAAATATTGAATGAGGGGGCTTGCTTGAGACCACAGGTCAATGAATGCAGGAATGTCTTGGGCGTATAGTGCCCAAAAATGTTTCAATGTCAATGTTTATTTAAGGCATATCTAAATTGGGTGTAGGTTTCCTTTTATAGTATTGTGTGATATGCGCATTATTTCTACATGTATTGATACTTCATACGCATATTTTTACACTTATGTTCTGAGCTTTTGTACATTTGTATGCACTTTACACCTATGCTACTGCGCTTTCATACATTTGTATACATTTATCATTACCACCCACCTCTCCCTATATATATATATATACTTAGTGGCTGGGCCTGTTTTTTATACCATGTGTTTCACCCAAATACAGAACAATGATCATCTATCTGAAGTTCCTTGGATTTCGGGGCTGTTATATGGTCATCTGGTTAAATACAGGGTTATCATTGTTTGTGCATAGCATAGTTGATTTTTATGCAAAAACATAATGTAGTTGTGATCATGCCTTTTTAGCATAGATTAATATTATGGCAAAAACATTGATCTTGGAACATTGTGGTACTTTATTTGTCATCTTTGCCAAGATCTTTCCTCTTGGCATTTCCATTGATTTCTCAGATCCTTCTGGATCCTTCTTTTAGATCTTGTATTAATATCCTCTCTGTTCATATGAATAAAGCTCAGAATATTTTCTCACAGAAATCACAAGATCTTCCTGAACTCTTAGTTACTCTTTGATCTACTTTGAACCTCTAGAATTTAGTCACTTTCTTATTTAAGAAATCTGAACTGTTATACCAATATTGATATTATTTTCGAATCTTGTCTTCTGTATTTGTCTGTCCTTGGTGGGCTTTCTGGTGTTCTTGTCAGATGATGTCTTCTTGCTCCTTGATGGTCATGAGAACTTCTTTGAGAGTGCAGTTCCAAGGTACACCCTTCCTTTGGTTCATTAGGTCATGTGGGAAAGAACATCAACATTGCGGTGAGTTCTTCTCACTTTGTGGATATTGATTTCATAATCTTGAAGAATAAGAATCCATCAGGCAAGGAAGCCAGTAGGGTCTTTTCAGTGTAGTAATTATTTGAGAGCTGCATGATCTGTGATCAGGGTGAACTTTCTTCTGTTTGAACAGGGTGACCACCCATATGATGGCAAGGCATTCCAATTTGGTACTCCTATAGTTGGTCTGCTGCTTGTTGGTGGCTCTGTTTGCATAAGCTATCACATGGTGCTGTTTGTCAGATCCTTCTTGTGTAAGGATTGCTCTAAGACCACTCTTGGATACATCAGTATACAGATGAAAGGTTTCAGTAGATCTGGTTGAACTAGGATTGGTGCTGAGGTCAGGCAGTGTTGTAGTTTTTGGAAGGCTTCTTCTTGTGGTTCTTTCCATTGAAATGGTTCTCCTTTCTTCAGCAAGGTTTGGATTGGGGCAGAGATTTTGGCAAATCTCTTAATAAATCTTCTGTAGTAGGATGTAAGCATCAGAAAGGATAGGGCTTCATTCAGTGTCTTGGGAACAGTGAAGTTGTTGACTTTTTCTATCTTCTTGGGGTCTGTATGTATTCCATCTTTAGAGAATATGAATCTAAGGAATTCAAGCTTCTGTTTACCAAAGTAGTACTTCTTTAAGTTGAGTCTCAGGTGGTTTTGTTGGGTGAGTTTGAAAAACTCCTCAAGGTCTCGCAGGTGGTCTTCGAAATTTGCTGAATAGATGTTGGAATCATCCACATAAACAATCAGGCAGTAGTGGATGAGAGGAGCATACACTAAGTTCATCATTCACTGAAAGGTTGGGGGAGCATTGCAGAGTCCAAAAGGCATTCAGAGGTACTCAAACAATTTTCCTAGGGTAAGGAAAACTATCTTTTGAATGTCTTTGGGGTCCATTGATATCTCATGGAATCCTGTAAATAGATCCATACTACCAAAGTATCTTGAATTTTGGAGCTGATCCAGAAAGTCATCAATTCAGAGCAAGGGGTTTTTGTTACTGTGTTGAGTTTCCTGAAGTCTACAAGAAGTCTTCATCCTCCTTTCTTTGGTACTATAAGTATAGGGCTGGCCCAAGGGCTGGCAGAGGGTCGGATGACTCCATTGTCTAAGAGTTCCTGTATGTGTTGTCTTCAAGTGGTGGGGTATCCTGTATAGTTTCTGTTAGATAGGTGTTGCATTTCCTATATCTATACTATAGTGGTATGATGGGTTATATGGTATGTTGCCATAGTCTGTAGTGAAAATGTCCTGATATTTATGAAGGAGTTTGGTCAATTGTTGTTGCTGCTGAGATGTCAATTTTTCTCCAATATTTGTGGAAGGCTTCACTTTCTCCTGGGTAGCAGAGGGGCCTTTCCTTCCTTCTGTGATCTTTTGCCATTTCCCTGTAAGTTTAATTCATAAACTTCTCTGTGAGTTCGATTAAGATGAGGTACCAGGTGTCCAATGATGGTTCTCTTTGGTAAGATGATGTTGTCCCAGCTTGTTTTGGTTGCTTGGGAGTGTACTGGATTCATCTTGTCAGGGAATGTATAACCTTCTATGTACAGATTTCGGATTTCTTCATTGGGTTCAAAGAAGAGGTTCCTGGGGTCTGGTGGTGCAAAGATTTTGATAGTGGTCTGCTCTCCTGGCTCAAGGATGAGGTTCTTGTAAAGCTTTACTGGTTGGTGGAAAACTTGTTGAGGAACATTTGCTTTGAATTAGCTGACCTAAAGGAGAGGTACTTCCTTCTTGTCTGAGCTTCCAAATCCTTTGGTTTGTCTGGTTCCCTGAGTAAGCTTGGGTACTTCTTGTAGCTGAGGAGTTTTGTATTTATGGAAGACTGCCTGTGTGATTTTGTCTCCTTTGTTGATCCAGATCCATTCACCACTTCCATTTCTTAAGATAATCTTGATTTTGCCAGTATATCCTTGATCAATAGTTCCTTCTTCGGTGGAAAGTCCTTCAAGGGCTAGCCCAGACCTTGAGGTCAACAGGATGTAAGTTCCTTTTGATGGTTACATGGCATTTTCAGTTCTGATGAGCTTTGTACTTTCAGGGCCCATAGTAGTGTCATAAAGGCTGCTGAGATCATAGCTAACATCTTCTTGGTATGCCTTCTTGGGTAGAATTGCATTGGGGTCAAGCAGGGTGAACTGTGCAATGTTCTTGCCAAGTATAGACTGTCCATGGGCTTAAGCTTCTGTGGAATCGAATCTCCAACCTCTGATGTCTAATTGTGGCCATCTTGCTCTAGTAGAGAGGTCTTGAAGATAATTGATTCCTCTTTCTCCAGTGGGGTCCAGGGTTTCCATGAACTGATAGCATCATCTATCCATTCTTGGAAGGTTGTATGGCAAATAAGAGCTGGGATATCTTCTCCTAGGTCATATATCTTGAGAACCTTCCTTGTGGGTCTCTTCTTTTTCTCCTTTTGTATTTGGACTCAGTCATCTCCTCTCTTGAGTGTGTGTACAATCACATCCTTGCTGAGATGGATCTTTTCATATTGATAAGGCCAGTATCTGGGATGCTTTCCATGATGACAATATCCCATGGCTTGGAAGTGCTTCTTTCTTTCTTTGATTTCTCCTAGCTTTGGAAATCTGCATCCATTCACATCATACTTTGGTGGGAGGGTAAAAAGGGGCTTTACCTCTGTATGAGTGTAGAATCCTACTCCATTTCTTCTCTTTGCAAATGTGGTGATGGATTCTTGGAATGAGGTTCCTTCTGCAATGATTTTTAGAGATTTTGGTTCAGAGGGCTGTCTGGCTTACTAGTCCAATATATAGCATTGATAGCAGTAGTCTCTTGGTGAGTGGAAAATGACTTGATGGGGGCATCTGCCCATTCAGAAGGCTTTTTCCTGATGAGTTTCAGGCCTTTGGATAGCTGGCTGTGAGCTGGGTCTAGCTTCTTCTTCACTCCATAGAGTGTCAACATTTTCTCCTTATTGTGGTGCCCAATTCAGATCATCCCAAGAATGACGGTTGGGAGCTCTTCATTTTTAGAAATATCATCATCTTCTTCTTCTGATGGCTCATCCCAAATTACTTGTACCTCAGCTACTTCAATTTCAGGATTGGGTGTAACTTGTATATGGCTTTTTCAACTGGGTGTTGTGGAGGTATTTCTTTCTTCTCCTGCATTCAGAGCATGTAGTACTAGGGCTCATTCGAATTCCCACATGCCTGGATGAGTGTTCTTTACATTTCTGTCTTTGGAGGCATTTGGTGCATCCTTTGGCTTCTCCAGAAATGGCTCTGATTGTGATGTGGATAGTATCTTGTGCCCATAAATTGTCTTCTGGTCAGTCTTCTACCATGTTGAATCAGGGTCTCAGTCTGGGGTCATTGTCATTTTGGGAATCCTCCTCTTCCTCCTCCTCTGTAGTGGATTCTTCACTGCTGGCATATTCTTCTTGAATGGTCACCTTCTTCTTCTTCTTTGATGGTTTGAAGCTAGTGACCTTGACTCAGTACCTCTTTCCTCTATAGTCGAATTTGAGTACTTGTTCACCAATGTTGACATCTGCATTCATCTCCTTCATCCAATTGGTACCAAGAATCTTGTCATAGGTGACAGCTTTGGTTACAACTGCCTTGGGAATGGCAAACTGGATGTGTCCAAGAGTAATGGTGATGTTTTGGACTTCTCCCAGGGGTTGAGTTCAGGCTCTATCTGCTACTATGATGCTGAGGCTAGAGGGTCCATCAATGGGCCATTGAATGCTGTCCAGGAATTTCTTAGCAATAACACATATAGCTGCTCCTGTATCAATGAGGATTTTCACCTTCTGGCCTCCAATTTCTCCAAACAGATAGGTGCTGATATGCCTTTCTGCAGCTTGTACTGCTGGTGTTGCTGGTTCTTCTTGAGGGATGAGAACTCTTCCTGTGTAGGATCTGGTAGTTCACAGCAACTTGTTCCATACTCTGGCAGGTCTCAGTTGAAGGAATTACAAGAGTGAAACTTCCATCTTGGCTTCTTGGATTTTTTTCCAGGCTTCATTATAGATGTCCTGGGGCATGGTCTTTGGGATGTATTTCTTTTTGGACTTTGGAGTCTTGGTTTCTGATTCTGGTTCACCTTCCATTTCTTCATCAGCAGATTCTGGTAGAGGATCTTCTCCTTTGGTGGTAGCTCCAGGAATAAAGAGTGAAGGGGAATGGGGAGGTGTGTCAACCTGTTCTTCTTCATCTTCATTTCGAATAATTCTTCTGCTTTTTCTTTTTGGTGGCTTTTCAACTGCTCAGGGGTGGCCTACTGCTCTCTTTATTTTCTCTGATGGGTAGATTGTTTCTTCATATTCAGCCTTGGTTGGGTACAAGTCTAGGTCACTGTATTCCTCACTGTCACTCTGCTCATAGTCTTCGACTGGTTGAGCTTCTGTCCTTTTATTGTGGGTGTCCTTTTGATTTGGTTGTTCAGAATTCCTTAAGCTGCCTTGGTTGTTGCATTTGGGAGCATAGTGACCTTGCTGTCCACACTTGTAGCATTGGACTTGTGCCCTATCTCTTTGAGGATAGTTTCAACTATCAGAGGATGGGTAATTTCTTTGTTAGATTTTTCTCCTCTTGTTTCTTCTTGAAGAATTCCTTGCAGGGTTTTGACCAAGTGGTCATTCTTGTCTTCTTTCTGATTGTCAGTCCAGGTGGTTTCTTGCTTGACATCAAAGTATTCTTGGGCTACATCTACTTGCTCTTCAGCCTTTCTGATGCCCAGGGTTTGGACATGTTGAGCAATATTGGGTGGAATTCCATTCATGAAGATCATTGGACCTATGATATCTTGATTGGCAGCATTGAATCTAGCAGCATGCATTCACTTCTGGATTCTGGTGAAGAATGCTCTTTGGGATTCTTCAAGGTTCATCTTCATTCCCATGATGGATTCTTGGGCTTTGTAGTGGGTTTCATTTCCTGCATACTTTTCAATGATCCAGTATTGCATGGCCTCATATTGTTCTTCTTCTATTCTTGCATTCTCCATGATATCTCCTAGGTCTTGCAGTTATCATTTGCAATTCTGGTAAAGATGCCTTTGGCTGGTTCTCTCAGTTGTGCCTTGAAGACATTGATTCATCTTTGGGTTGACAAATCTCTCAGGTCTGCTATTCCTTTGATTGCATCTATGAATTCTCTTGAATCTTCCTCTGGGTATCCTGCAAATGTGGGTAGTGTTGTGCCTATTTCATCATCACTGTCTTCTGATTCTGTTTCTAATTCTGAATCTGATTCTGAGTTATTAACTGTTCATGGGTATGAGCTTGAAGGTGCAGAGGATCTATGTGATGGTGCTCTTCTCTGTACTATTCTGGGGAGTCTTGTGGGTTGGATTCTTGGGATTGGGGTTACTGGTCTCAGTAAATTAGGAAAGACTATTGGGGGGAATCTCTTAAGGTGATTGATGAGGTCTTGAATAAGGTTGTCAGAATCTTGGTTGGTATTGTCTACTTTGTCTTGTGTGAGCTCATCAAAATCTCTGGTTGGTGTATCTACTGATAGAGGATTTTGTACAGTGCTGGCTTCTGCAATGTCAGATCCTTCTGATGCTGAGTCATATCTGATTCTAGAGATAATTACATCTCTTCCTGTCCAAATACTTTGTAGTGCTGGGATTTCTTCTCCTGTGGTAGCTGAGATTGGAACTGTGTCAAAGGTTGCAGTAGTACTGGTCACCAGGTTGAAGGTTGGGTTCTGTGAGCTGAAAAGTTATGTAGATTGCTGGTTTGAAATTTTCTCAGTTGAGCCCCCAAATGTAATGTGCCTGGCTCTATAGAGGCAAATTACAAGGTTGGGCAGCTGTGTGGATTGGCTTGAGCCCCAAGTTACTTTGTCAAAAAGCAACAAAATGTTCAAATAATATGTAAAGGTCTGGTGCTGATATTGATATTTAGTGGTATAATATTTAACAGCTGGAGACTTTCTGTGAGTGATTTCCTAATTTGGAAGTATACTTAGATTGACAGTCCTTTATATGTGAGCAGATTTCCTTCTTTAAGTGGCATATAAATTCATGTGACCCAGTAATCAGGTGGATTTTCTTATTAGTGGACTCTCTGGGAATCTGTGACTCAGGCAATCTTATGTATAGCAAATTTTGCAGATTTTCTTAAGAGTGCAGGCTCTTCTGAGAATCAAGCAATCAGTTATTCCTTATATGTACAAGTTCTCTGGATGCAGGTTGCTCACATGATGGGCAATCAGGTTGAATGGTGTGGATTGAGCAGTTGATGTATTTTCTCAAGTGATGCAGCTAAGTGATGTGGCTAAGCAGTTGAGGCAAGTACTTGAACAAATGCACATCAGCAAAATGTGGGCAACATAGACAAGATGGCAAGGTGGCAAGACAGGTAAGATGGGCAAGACAGAAAGACTACAAGATGGCAAAACAGCAAGACAGTAAGTCAGACAAGATAGGCAAGATGAGTAAGGCAAGATAGTGACATGGACAAGACAGGCAAGGCAAGACAGGCATCATGGGCAAGATGGGCAAAATGGGCAAAACAGGATGGGCAAGATGGCAACATGGGCAATATGGGCAATACAGGCAATACAGGCAATATAGGCAATACAGGCAATATGAGCAAGATGATAAGATGGCAAGATAGGCAAGATGAGTAAGACAGCAAGACAGCAAGACATAAGATGGGCAAGACAACAAGATGGGCAAGATGATAAGATGGGCAAAATGGGCAAAATGGGCAAAATGGGCAAAATCAGTAAGAAGGGCAATATGGACAAAATGGGCAAAATGGGCAAAATGAGCAAGATGGGCAACACAGGCAACACAGGCAACAAGGGCAATATGGGCAATATGGACAAGATGGCAAGATGGCAAGACAGACAAGACAGGCAAGACAGCAAGATGGCAAGATGGCAAACCAGCAAGACAGTAAGATAGACAAGATGGGTAAGACAGATAAGGCAAGATGGACAACATGGACAAGATGGGCAAGGCAAGACAGGTGACATGGGCAAGAAAGACTAGGCAAGACAGGCAACACAGGCAAGACATGTAAGGCAAGATGGGTGATATGGGCAAGATAGGGAAAATGTGTAAAACAGGATAGACAAGATGGCAACATGGGCAACATGGGCAACACAGGCAATACAGGCAACACAGGCTAGATGGGCAAGATGGCAAGATGACAAGATGGGCAAGATGGGCAAGATGATCAAGATGGCAAGACAGCAAGATGGCAAGACAGCAAGATGACAAGACATCCAAGAGGGGCAAGATAGGTGAGATGGGCAAGATGACAAGATAGCAAGATGGGCAAGATATGCAAGAAGGGCGAGATGGAGAGGCACTAATAGGTGTAGGCCAGGTGCACTAGATGCCAAGTACTTGAGGTGGTTGGGGCTCACAACCCATACCCACTCTTGAGTGGAGTAGGCCAGGTAGGAGGATCTAGTTACTCAGATAGTGAGGTCACAACTCATACCCTAAAGTTGCTAAGATCAGTGTGGTATGAGGACATCTTGAATGTTTTAGATAGTTAATAAATA
>RQIL01041080.1:0-27289 GCA_003951145.1 Jimgerdemannia lactiflua | reverse complement strand
TCCAAGCAAGCAAATCCAAGAGACAACAGAATAGTTTAAAGATAAGAAGTTTGAGGACTATAAGACCTTGGGAAGGCACTCCAATAGAACTTGCTTATAACAAACTTATAGTTAGTCTAAGAGATATACCTTAAAGAGAATCTGATATACTTGGAGAACTAAGCACCCCTACATGACAATGTTTACTTATCTACCTCCTGTTCATACTTAGAGAACAGTGCTCTAGTCAAGTCTCTGAAGTAGAACATAACCTTGACTATGTTGAATCTCAATAGTATATCAGAACTGTATCAAGTATTATATAGCTATATATATAATAGAATTAAGTTTATAATCTGTATATTGTAATAGTAGAGCCAAATTTGGAAGAAGAAATAAGAGATAGACATTTGATCACAATCAGTCCCAAATTAGTATAGTCTTATAGTTAGTAGTCCCTGATTTCACCAAATGGCAAGATTATTCTGCCAATGTCAAAATCGAAGACCCAATATAGTATAGCATTTTTCCAATGGTGAAGTAGTGAAATGACTCATAACTTAGCCATGTAACTCAACCACCTCATAGTTAGCAAACTTGTATAAATAACCTAGTATCTTAGAGTGAATAAACCTCAGATTGAAAGTGTTAGAATAAAGAATAAGTATACCAATAAAGGATCTTCAAGATTATCTCTTTGACATATTTGGCCTTATGGAACTACTGACTCTGGGAGTCAAGAAGACAAGAATTCAAGATAAAGAAATCCAACATACTTGCTAAGTTTAACATCTGCTACATTACAACTTGGTGTCCATTGGCTGGTAATTTAAGACAAATCTCTTACTTTCAAGCTGAAAAATGAACAACCACTACAAGAACCCACACAATACTATCAGACAGAATGGATATGAGACCACTCATATTCTATAGATATATTTCTGATAAATTAATCATTACCTTCATTGATAATTTCAAGTAGTATGCTGTAGTTAGAACTCTAACTGCAGCATAGCAAGTAGTCCTACTCCCCATAAGCCTTTAAGGCCCAGCAAGAACCACCTTCACTATAGTCAATCATACAGGAGCTGATGACCCAGCAATATTGTTAACTATGAAGACTTGGCTCTGAAACACCTACTATATGGATAAAATCAAATAAGCTCTCAAGGATTAATTGAACACCATCTGTCAAGGAATATCAGAAGACCCAAATATATTATATATAAGGATCTGTCATAAAATAGTCATCTAATCTATTTCAATAGCACTAGACCTGATACAGAAAGTCACCTATACTCAAAGATACTGGACTATCAGGCATCCACAAGGCCATACTATGGAAAGAGTAACCAGAGTAAAGATCAAACCAAAGAATACCCATATAGTCCCAACTGCCATAGTCAATAAGAATACTCAACAACAACAACCACAATCTCAAGAACTAAAAAAGGTTGATTCAATGAAGAAACTAGCCAAACAGTTTGTAGAGATGACTGTACATCTGAGTGATATAGTCAAGGAGTTCAAGAAGCAGTCAGTATAAAAGTTTGCTACCATAAATGAAAGACAATCAATAATATGCTACAAATGTAAAAAAGAAGGCCATTATGTCTCAGATTGTATAGCAGAAACCAAATACAAGGCTCAACTAAGCAATGCAGCTAAGAACCAAGAATAAGCAAACACCATCACCTTCAAGGAGATTGGAGAATCAGAGGAAGAGTAGAAGGAATGAGAAGTCTATTCTGCCACCTCAAGTAAGAAGGACACCCAAGCTACTCCTTATAAGAAGTATATAGACAGGCCTCTGAAGAAGACCCAGGCATAGACAAAATGATCAAAAGTAGCTATTGAAAAAGAGACTCAGCAAAGTGAGACTGACCAAGATATGGAGCTGGAACAAGATGCCAAGCTTGAACAAGCAGTAGAGGATATCATCTGAAATACCACTCCATCAAGTGAAGAAAGGAAGAAGCAGAAGCTATACAAGACCAAGACTTTCAAGTATGATATCTTCAAGAACCTCAAAGATCAAAAAGTCAATATAACCTTCAGCCAACTTACAGAAATACCAACTTTCAGACAATAAATAAGAATAGGAATCTCAGACATAGGAAAGGATTAAGGATGGAGAATCATTAAAGCCAATAATGCTCAAGAAGACTCAAGTGGAGAGAGTAAAGACAATCAGAAGACATCAGCTTATGCCATCTGTCAGATTGAAGACTGAGTCTTTGAGGCCATTATTGATATAAGAGCTAAAGAATATCTTATTGCCAAGAAGCAACCAAACTGGTATTTGTTACAGTTGATAGAATATAAGCAATACCTCCAGGAATGATTCAAGATATGCCAATCAAGTTTGGAAAAGCCACTATCCCAGTAGATGTTATTTTTACCAATACAACTAACTATAATATCCTCATTGGTAATCAGTGGCTTTACAAAGCCAAGACAATTATTGATCTCAGTGCTTAGAAGATGCAAATCATTTATTAGGGCAAAAAGATCAGAATTCTCATCAATGTCTACAAAGAAGTCTGCCCCAAGATAGAGGAAGAACAAGAAGAAGAGATCTATATGGTCACCACAAGAAAAGGAAAAGGCAAGCAGTTGATGAAAGAAGAATAGTATATGAAAATTACAAATAGATATGCACTACAAGAAGTATGCCTCCACAGCAAAAGAATGTACTGTACTCAGCACCTGGATCACTGTTACTTCTGCATCATTAAGGTAAAGAAGATCACCAGCAAGACAAAGAAGAACCAGAAGAAAATAAAAGATGGACCACCAAAGCTTCTAGATGATAGTAATAATGAAGATGAGAATATTACAGTCAAAATTTAGAGGATCCATCCAGATATAGTTATGCCACAGTATAAATCAGAGAATATAGCTGAAATAGACTTATCTACTACCACACACACTATACTCAAACCACAGACCACAACCATTCTTGGGACTGGAATCAAAGTAACTATTCTACCAAACTATATTGGGATTCTCAAGACAAGAAGTAGCTTGGTAAAAAGTAAAATATCTATAGAAGGGAGAGTCATCAATTTAGATTATATAGGAGAAATCCTCCTTTTTGCCAGGAATCACAACTCAACAATTCTATTCGAAGTAAGGAAGAAAAATCAATTGGCATAAATGCTCATCCTACCTATCCTTAACCCAAGAATCAAGGAGGTGATGAACAGTAGACAAACAAAGTGAGAAAGAGCTGAATTTGGCTCTATAGAAAGAGAAATTCTTACAGCAACTAGGATTACTAAATTGGAGTACAAGAAGGAAGAAAGCCAAAACAAACACACCTACATAATTGAAAGAAGATTCCTACTCAAGAAAGAATTACAAGACCTCTTGTATATATTTGAAGATGTACTGGCCACAGACTTCAAGAATATCAAGACCAAGAAGCCCTTATACTACTATAATGTCAATACTGGAAGTGCAAAGCCAATCTATCAGAAGGCTTGTCCCATTCTGCTAGCTTACAGAGAATGGCTCAAGATGGAAATCAAGAAGATGGAGGAATCTGGGATCATTAAGAAGCCAGTAGCCCTTAGTCATCACCTATTATCCTTATATCAAAAAAAGGAAGCCAACCAGGAGAATTTGCACCCAAACTCTGTATAGACTACTGAAGACTTAACAAAGTCACTGAAAAAGACAGACAATCACTGCCCAATATTGGTGATATTCTCATCATATTGGGATTCTATATTACTCTTGATCTGTTCTCTAGATTCTACCAGATTGGTCTTACACTAGAAGCCAGCAAAAGATCAGCCTTCATCACTCCCAATAGAACCTATGTCTATCTTTGCATACTCTTTAGAATGTGTAATGCACCAGTAAGTTTTTAGTGAATAATGAATAGCATCTTCAGAGATATTATGAAGAGATAGATGATGGTGTATATGGATAATGTAATTATCTTCAGTAGAATAGCCAAGGAATACTTGGAATATATCAAGAAAATTCTCAGATGACTTTGCAAGCATGTCCTCTATATTAAGCCCAAGAAATACAAATTTGGAGAAGAAGAAATTGCTTACCTTGAACATATCATCAATTATAATAGAATATATATAGACCCTATCAAGATCAAGGTAGTAGTAGCATACTTGATATCCACTAGTATTACTGAAGCCCAAGCCTTCATGGAACTAGCATCCTACTACAGGAGATTCATCTGCAGATTCTCTCATATTGCTAGCTCTATCTATGATTTGTTCAGAAAAGAGGTCAAGTTCCAGTAGACCCAATAGCAGCAACAAGCCTTTGATGAACTCAAGACCAGATTAACCCAGGCCCCAATTTTGAGAAGACCTGACTGGACCCAAGAGTTCATCCTGCAGATAGATGCCAGTATAATGAGACTTAGAGCTGTCCTAGTATAAAAGAAGAATGGTGCCAAATATGTGGTAGCCTACCTCAGCTAAGGTACCTATAGAGCTGAGCAGTCCTATGAGTTATACAAGCTGGAATGTCTTGCAGTATCTGAGCTATAGAGAAGTTTCCACTACTATCTAGCTAGAAGACACTTCACTATCCAGATAGATCACTCAGCACTTACCTGGTTGCTTACCACCAATAAGCCAAAAGAAATCTATGCCTAATAGATTATGAAGCTACAAGTATATGATGCCACAATCACTCACTGCCCTGGAAGAACCTATACCAATACTGACACCCTCTCATAGACACCCCAAAGGACCCAACCTGTAATGGTTCTGGTTTCTGGAATGAGGAAGTGACTAAATTCTAAGTACTCAAAATAGTTCAAAGAGTTATTAAGAGTTCAGGAAGTTCTTGTGAATTCAGGGAGAAAATATTCTGAGCTTTATTCGAGAGAACAGAGAGGATATTTATACAAGATATGAAAGAAGGATCTGGAAGGATCTGAGTAATCAATGGAAATGCCAAGAGAAAGATTTGTCAGCAATGATGACAAATAAAGATCCACAATGTTCCATGAAGTTCCGTGACTAGCTAAGACTGGAATGGAAGTGACAAGAATGTTCTAGCTGTGGCTTAGTGCCAAGAGATGATTTCTAATCATTCAGAAGATACTGGAAGGTTATGGAAAGTACTAGAAAGACAAAGAAAAAGAAATAAACTATACTAAAATATTACATCTCCTCCTCCTTAAGAATCAATGTTCTCATTGAATTTGGAAGGTAACATAAGAAAATAAAACCAAAAGAAAAGACAAATAAAATATATTGACTCATTAGCAAGGACCGGCCATCCTTGTATAAGGCGAGGGCCAAAGTATCATCTTGATTAGATGAGAACTGGTTCGAACCTCGTTAGTTGCAGGGTTTACAGAGTTCTTCTGTGGGTCTTGTTTCTGATGCTGTATCCCTTAGAGTGCCCTGATGCATAATGTATCTGATCAGTACAGTAGGTCATCTACTATCCAAGTGGAGAACCTCACAGGCAGTCAATGAGTTTCTTTTTGCTCAAACTTGGGAGTTCTTGAGATTGGCGGCAGGTTCCCAGGTAGCATCATATTCAGGGTAGCCCATCCACTTGACTAGGTATTCTGTGTGATGGTATCAGACTCATTTGTCTAAGATTTTCTTGACTTTGTACTCAATATGATCTTGAACCATAACTGGTGCTGAGGGTGTCAGAATTCAGCCAGGGTAAGAGGGTGACTGGTTCCAGGCCTTGAGTTGTGACACATGGAATACTGGATGTATACACATGGTTGTTGGTAGACTGAGATGGTAGGAGTAGGTAGAGACTTGCTCGGTGATCTCGAAGGGTCCAAGGTACTTGGATTGGAATTTGGCTGACTGGTAGTTGACTTAAGATTGAGCCTTAATGTTGTCGGCTTTGAGTAGAACCATATCTCCAATAGTATAGTTGACATCACAACATTTTTTATCTGCATACTTAGCTTGATGTTGTTGAGCCTTTAGCAGATTCGCGATCGTGATCTTGAGAAGAGAATCCATTTTGTTGATAAGGTTCTGGGCAGTGGGGACTTGTGTGTGACTGGATTGCTGAAATGAGACTAGGCTTGCAGGGGTCTCAGGGGTTTTGGCTGTATAATAACTGAAAAGGGGAAAGATCAGTAAATGATTGGACTGCATTGTTGTAGGCAAACTCAGCATAGGTCAGATAGTGGTCCCAATCATCTTGCTCATAAGACACATAGTTTCTGAGCATTTGTTTAAGTATTCTATTCATTCGCTCAGTCTGTCCATCAGTTTGAGGGTGGAAGGCAGTGGACATAGCGATTTGAGTTCCAAGAGTCTTGAAGAGTGCTTACCAGAAGTAACTTGTGAATTTGGGGTCGTGGTTACTGACGATTACTCAGGGAAATCCATATTGGTGGAAGATAGACTTGAAGAAGATTCTAGCAATTTCAGGGGCAGTGGCATTGGTTGTGGTTGGCTTGGCAATTGTGATCTTGGTCAGGCGGTCCACAAACATGATGATGGCATCATAGCCTGATTTGGTTCGTAGGAGTTGTACAATAAAGTCCATTGTGACTTGCTCGAACTTCTTGGTTGGAATTGACAATGGTTGCAGAAGACCAGCAGGTGTTTGGTTGCTTGACTTGTTCCTTTGATATAGGTTGCAGCTTTGAACATACTCCTTGATTTCCTTGAGTATATTGGGCCAGTAGTAGTCTTGTTGAATATTCTTGATGGTCTTCTCAGTTCCAAGGTGACCAGCTAGTGGAGAGTCATGATGTTCATGAAGGATCTTGTACCAAAGTTTAGGGTTGGCAGAAATGTAGACCTTATCTTGATAGTACACGAGATTGTCCTTGAAGGTGTACTTTTCTTTGAATTCCTTGGTGTCCTTTTGTAGAACTAGAGAGTCTTGTTTGTATGCCATCTTGATCTGGTTAAGGAATTCAGATGTCTAAAATGGCAGCAAGGTCAGGCCTTCTTGAGAGTGCATCTGGTACAACCAGGGTTTTGCCAGGCTTGTAGATGATGTTCAGAGTGAAGGTCTGAAGTGGCTGACTCCACTTGGCTTGTGGACAGGAAAGAGTTGGTTGGGTGTTGATGTACTGAAGGGATCTGTGATCTGTGATCATGTCGAACTCAACTCCTTCTAGGTAGTGTCGCCAGGTCTTGAGGGCATGAATGATTGCCAGGAGTTCCTTTTCATGAGTGGCTAGCTTTTGTTCTGCAGGGGACAATTTCCTTGACTCAAAGGTGATGGGTCAGTGTCCTTGACCTTCATCTTGAGAGATGACTGTACCAATTGCAAAGTTGGATGCATTGGTAGTAACTGTGAACTTCAAGTTTGGGTCCATGTTTCTAAGGACAGGTGCATGGGTCAGGCAGTTCTTGAGTTCTTGAAAAGCTTGTTGACAGAAGGTATCCCAGATATAGGGAACATAAAGGTCAGAGTTGGGTTGCTTTCGCAGGAGGTTTGTCAAAGATTCTGCTATGCCAGAGAAGTTCTTGACAAATCAGCGGTAGTATCCAGCCAGACCAAGGAAGGACCTAAGTTCAGTGAGACTTGCTGGTACAGGCCACTGTTCAATGGCTTGTATTTTCCTTGGGTTTACTTGAATTCCTTTGACTGATATAATGTGTCCAAGGTATTCGACTTGATCTTTGAAGAACTTACACTTCTTGAGCTTTGTATAAAGCTTGTGTTCATGGAGGATCTTGAGAACTTATTTGAGGTGTTTGAGATATTCTTCTTCAGTGCCACTGAAGATCAGGATGTCATCAATGTATACAAGTACAAAGATATAGAGCTGATCCTTAAAAACAGTCTGCATGAGATCTTGAAAGGTTGCTGGTACATTAGTGAGACCAAAGGCCATGACTAGAAATTCGTAGAGACCAAATGATGTCATGAAGGCAGTCTTGGGTATGTCTTCTGGCTTAATTCAAATTTGGTGATACCCAGAGGTCAGGTCAATCTTGGTGAAGTACTTGGCATTCTTGAGAGCATCAAAGATTTGATCAATGAGTGGCAGTGGGTAATGATTCTTGACAGTAATCTTGTTAAGTGCACAGTAGTCTATGCACATTCACAAGGTATCATCCTTCTTCTTAACAAATAGGACTGGAGAGCCAAAAGGTGACTTGCTTGACTGAATGGCTCCTCGCTCGATGAGTTTGTTGAGTTTCTTCTTGACTGCTTCAATTTCAAGTGGTGACATGCGGTACATCTTCTTCTTAGGGATGGCTGCATCTGGTACTAGCTTGATTTCGTGGTCATGGTCTCTTGAAGGTGGTAGGCCAGGTAGCTTGTCCGGGAAGACATCCTTGTACTTGTTCAGCAGTAGCTTGACACTTTCACTGATTGATAGCTTCTTGTCTTTTTTCTTGGGTTAGATCAGTGCAACAAAGGCACCTTGAGGGCCTTCTTGAACTGAATTGCCGAAAGAGTGGCAATTGGGGTTCTCATCTGAGTCTTGTCTGGCTTGATTGTAATGTTGACTCCATCTTGAATCAGAGTAACTTCATTCTTGGTCCAATCAATATGTGGATTGTGTCGTATAAGCCAGGGTTTGCCTAAGATCTCCTAGGGGTGCCACTTCAAAATCTAAACATTCCCAGTACTTCTGAATCTTGAGGGGAAGTTTAGTGGCAATTGAGTCAATTGGCAGAGTGGTGCTATCAGCAGTGACAACTCCACCATTCTTACTAGCTGGCTTGGTGAGAATCTTGAGCTTATCGATGAGGTTCTTGTTGATGAAGTTTCCAACAGCTCTGCTGTCTATGAGAACATCTAGTTCTTGGCCCTTGACTAGATCTTTGAAGATGAGCATTGAGTTGGCTCGGTTCTCAGCTATGCTATCAACTTGATTAGTGCTGCCAAAGCCTTTCTGATCTCACTTAGTTGAAGATAACTTGGTGACTTCCTTGATGGCAGATAGAGTGGCTTGCTCCAGGATGAGCTGGGCAATTCTGTCACCTTCATTGATAGTGTAAGGCTGGTCCTTGTGGTTGACTAGTAGAACTTGCATTTCTCCTCGGAAGTCAGGGTCAATGACTCCAGTGCCAACATCCAGTGAGTGCTTGACACTGAGGCCAGATCTTAGTGCAATTCTTGCATAATGTTCCTTGGATATTTCGACTGCAAGGCCAGTTGGAATGAGCCTTCTTTTGTGGGCAGGGATGGTGACTTGTTGGACAATTGAAGGTCTAAACCAATGGCTCCTTCTGACTGTACTTGAGGAATCTTGGCCTTGGGATTGACTCATATGAAATTGAGTACCACTTCTTGTTTGACTTGATGTTCTTGGGTGTCTTTGGACAGAACCAGGATCCTCTTGGGTTTGGTAGTCTTCTTGGACCATTTAGTGGCAATGTGGCCAGGCTGTCAGCAAAAGAAGCAGGCTCCAGCCTTCTTGAGGTACTCCTTTTCCTCGGATGTAAGCTTGCTCTTCTTGTTCTTGTCAATGGTGTCTAGGTCCATAGGGGCAGGTCCAACAGTTCTGACTTTGGTTTCCTCCCTTCTGGGGTTGTTGTTGAATGGCAGTCTCTTCTGCTCGAAGTGGTTGCCATAGGTAATGACATCGAACCTATCAGCAATTTTCATTGCAGTGTCTAGGTCTTTGGGTTCTTCTAGTTCAACACAAACTCGGGTTTGTCCCTTGAGACCTTGGATGTACTTGTTGACCTTCTTGTCTTCAGTAACATGAGGTAGCTCCAAAAGAATTGACAGGAATTGTGTATTGTATACTTGCACAGACTTGAGTTGTTTGATGTTTGCCAGGCAGTCTCGCGTGATCTTGGTGCTGTTGACAGGCTTGAATTGGCCTTGAATGGCATCTGAGAATTCACTCCAGACCTTGATTCGGCCAGAGAATCTTGTATTCTGGACATGATTTCGCCACCAGATTGCAGTATTCCCTCAGAGGAGTATGATGGCAAATTGAACTAGTACTGCTTCATCCAAATTGGTCAGTTCTCCATACTGCTCCAATTGGAAAAGCCAAGTATCAGTAGACAGTCCTCCTCTTTAGTCATCAAAGGTATCAGGCTTCTGAGGCTTGATGGTGACTGCTGTCAGAGATACCATTGTAGGTACAGATATAGACTATGCAGGAGCTTTGCCCTCCTTCTTGTCCAGTCATTCTTGAAGTTGGGAAATTTGGGTCAGTATGGTGTGCAGCAGGCTTTCTAGAGTCCCAGATGACTGAGTAGGAATTAGCTATTCCTTCTCTTCTTCTTGCTGAATGTAGAGTGTGTTCTGTGAGACATAGTTGTTGTAAGGGGTATTGCCCTAGTCATTGGCATCCATGGACATAGTGTTCGAATAGTTCTTGAGGGATTTCTTGTTTAGGCAAGGTATAACTTAACTGCTGCTACCAAGTGTAATAGTTCTGGTTTCTGGAATGAGGAAGTGACTAAATTCTAAGTACTCAAAATAGCTCAAAGAGTTATTAGGAGTTCAGGAAGTTCTTGTGGATTCAGGGAGAAAATATTCTGAGCTTTATTCGAGAGAACAGAGAGGATATTTATACAAGATATGAAAGAAGGATCTGGAAGGATCTGAGTAATCAATGGAAATGCCAAGAGAAAGATTTGTTAGCAATGATGACAAATAAAGATCTGCAATGTTCCATGAAGTTCCGTGACTAGCTAAGACTGGAATGGAAGTGACAAGAATGTTCTAGCTGTAGCTTAGTGCCAAGAGATGATTTCTAATCATTCAGAAGGTACTGGAAGGTTACGGAAAGTACTAGAAAGACAAAGAAAAAGAAATAAACTATGCTAAAATATTACACAACCCCTACCAAATCATTATGAATAGGGAGCTGTACTATGGAATAATCAGCTACCTGGGGCAGTGAAAGATGCCCCCATATCTGGAAGAATGGACAAAAACAATTATTAATCAGACCTGGAAATAATTTGAAACTGATAGAGAAATACTCAAAAAGGATAGCAATTAGTCATCTCTGAGCACCAGAAGAATCAGATGATGAAGGAAGTACATGAGCAAGGCCATATTGGAGGAACAAATATATATGACAAAGTGAAAAGAACTATATGGTGGCTAGAAATAGAAGAAGATATCAGACAATTCATCAGGACCTGTGACAAATGCCAGAAGCAGAAGTAAGACCAATGGAATCAAGCTCCTAGATCAGCAGATATTGAGTCAATACCATTTGCCCACATTGCAATGGATGTAATCAGCCCCCTATCCCTGACATTAACAGATAACTGATATATTATTGTAGTTGTAGACCTCTTCACAATATGGGTGGAGGCCAGGCCCCTCAAGAAAGCCAATGCACAATCAATTGCTGATTTCTTATATAGAGAAATCATCTGCTGATTCAAGATGCCGAAGCAAGTTACCACAGATAGAGGAATAGAATTTGTCAACCAGTTCCATGAAATCCTTTACAAGAAGTATGTATAAGATCCAATATATTAAGACTACCACCTATCATCTATAAGAAAATAGACAAGCAGAAAGAATCAACAAGACCCTTAAGAATATCATTGCTAAGATCTGTAATGAATATGAGAACTGAGACCACTATCTCTCAATAGCATTATCCACTTTACGGGATATAAAATCACAAAGTACCCATTTCACACCATGAGAAATACTATTTGGCAAAGAAAGTTCTAGTGGAAGTTTATCAGCAAGTAATGATATAATGTGTAACCATATAGATATAGAGATATGGAGATTATATCAAATTAGAAAAAAGGCTGATGATTACATAACCAAGACATAGATACTACAATGGAACAATGCACAAGTCTTTGGAAATTATCAAGATAGGAGACAAAGTCCTGGTATATTAGAATATAGTGGAAGCTTCTTGATCAAGAAAACTGGAGCCCAAATGGAAAGGACCTTATCTGGTGCAAGATATTAAAGAGACCACCTTTCGGCTATAAAAGCTTATAGGTACAATAATCCCTACTACTATCTATTGAAACTGACTCAAGAAGTATCTTGGCTAATAACCGAAGCACTGTAACAGCACTCAAGATTACTAGTGCTGCTCAAAGAGCCATCAAGAGACAATGGCATATTACAGAGCCTCTAACTATAGAGGAATCTTATGACAGTATTAGAAGTATTGTACAGACTCATCTCTCTCGAATCTCATACTTCAAGACCTATCAATACTGCACAGAATTTCAAGAGTACTTCAAACTCAGACAGATACTCAATCAGAATTGAAATATGACCAAAGATGATTGGATTACCAAATACCAGCTCTCTTACTCCCAGATCACCATCACTAAGAGAATTCATAAGCTATTTCAAGAGGATGAACCAGCACTAGCTCATCTATGAGGAATAGCCCCCTCAGACTTTGAGTGAGTTAGGCAATACTATTGGGAAATAGTGATATAACAAATTACCCAATACAAGACTATACAGACCATTGAGGCCTAGGAGTTTAAATAGATATTTTAGAGATGAAACCATCTATTCAGGAGGAAGTTGTGATAGTAGAGCCAAATTTGGAAGAAGGAATAAGGGATAGATATTTGATCATAACTAGTCCCAAATTAGTATAGTCTTATAGTTAGCAGTCTCTGATTTCACCAAATGGCAAGATTATTCTACCAATGTTGAAATCAAAGACCTGATATAGTATAGCATTTTGCTAATGGTAAAATGATTCTACTAAGTGGCAAGATTATTTTGCTAAGTGGCAAAATGACTTATAACTTAGCCACATAACTCAACCACCTCATAGCTAGCAAACTTATATAAATAACCCAGTATCTTAGAGTGAATAAACCTTAGATAAAAAGTGTTAGGATAAAGAATAAGTATACTGATAAAGAACCTTCAGGATTACCTCTTTGACACATTTGGCCTCATGAAACTACTGACTCTGGGAGTCAAGAATATAAGAATTCAAGATAAAGAAATCTGACATACTTACCGAGTTTAGCATCCACTATATTATAATATGTTTACTCATCTATTTTCTATTTATATTTAGAGAATAGTACTAGCAGTGAGGAGTATGTCTCTGACAGAAGCAGAATATGATCTTGATTATGTTAAATCTTCTTTATTATTAGAACTATATAAAGTAATATATAATTGTACAATAGAATTAAGTTTACAATCTATCTATTGTAGTAGGTCACAGAAATCATACCATTCGAAATTGCTACTTAGTCATATACCATATTAAGTACACTAAGCAACCAAGACTGCTTTAATGTGCCAACTTGTATAAATAACCAGACATACCAAAAGAAGATGTTTACCTGTACAGAACCTATACATTGTACAGCACCTATACACTGTACAGCATCTGAACACTTGTACCAGAACAGAAATACCTGATATAAATAGCACTATATAATTAGCCAGATAGCAATCAGGTAGCAACCACAATATATAAAATACCCCAGAGACAAGAGTGAATAAACCTCAGTCTGAAATTGAATCCAAAGCAAAAGACAAGTCTGCCTACAATACTTTGAGAGATATGCCTGCCAAAAGCCACTTGATCCTAAAGATTGGATTGCAACACTTAGGAGAAATGCCCACTCTAGAGCCTCTTCTAGGAGATTGTGAGTAACTGGTACCTCATTTCCACTTTCCGATATAAAGAAGTCCACTGTTTTTGATTTGCTTGCCAGATAAGCCTGAAGAGAAGTCCACTAGCTAAAGGAATCAAAGCCAGTCCCAACACACCTTCACAGTGAATCTGTTTGCACAAACAAAGCAGTCCTGATGCAACTTTTTCAGCCAAAGTCCACCATTTAAGAAGTCTACTATATTTTGTCTGCCAATCTGCCATATATCACTGATCTGCATTATCTGTCTGCATCATCCATCTGCATCATTTAGTCTACATCATTCAAGAACTCCACTGCCTTTCCAGTTTAAGTCTGTCTCTCAAAGCCAGTTAATTGACATAACTTTGAAGCCTGAAGTTTTGCCACCATTATTCAAGAAACTTGCCATTTTCAAGTTTGCATTCAAGTCTACATTTTTGTCTACCAATCTACTGCATTCTACCAATCTGCCTTGCTCAATTTGTATTGCTCTAATAAATCTGTGTTAATTAAGGAAACCTGATCACCATCACTCCAACAACCTGTATCCAGAACCTGCACTATTAAGAAAACCCACCTGATCAGATTCCCAGAGAGTCTGCTTTTAAGGAAATCTACCAAATTCACCATACACAAGATTACCCAAGTCACAGACAGAAATACAAAATCACCTACACCCAAGAATGCTGCCAAATTAGGAAATTACTTGCAGAAAGTCTCCAGCTGTTGAATATTATACTACTAAACACCAATACTAGTACCAGACCTATATAATACCTGAACATTTTGTTGCTTTTTGACAAAGTAACTAGGGGCTCAAGCCAATCTACAATAGCTACCAAACCTTGTAATTTGCCTCTATTGAGCCAGGCATATTGGGCTTAACTGGGAAAATTCTCAAAAGAATTATTATGACTTTTCAGCTCACAGAACCCAACCTTCAATCTAGAGACCAGCACCACTGCAACCTTTGATACAGTACTAATTTCAGCTACTACAGAAGAAGAAATCCCTGCTCTACAAAGTATTTGGACAGATATAATTATCTCTAGAATCAGATACCACTCAGCATCAGAAGAATCTGACACTGCAGAAGCCAGCACTGTATGAAATCCTCTACCAGTACTACCAGTAGAGATACCAACCAGAGATTTTGATGAGCTTATACTGGATAAAGTAGACAACACCAATCAAGACTTTGACAATCTCATCCAAGACCTCAACAATCATCTTGAAAGATTCCCCTCAAGAGTCTTCCTTAATTTACCCAGACCAGTAACCCCAATCTAAAGAATTCAACCCACAAGACTTCCAAGAATAGTACCGAGAAGATCACTATCTCTCAGATCTTCAGCACCTTCAAGCTCATACCCATCAATAGCCAACAACTCAGAATCAGACTCAGAAATCGAAACAGAGTCAGAAGACAGTGAGGACAAAATGGGCACAACTCTACCCCACATTTGCAGGATATCCAGAGGAGGATCCAAGAGAATTCATAGATACAATCGAAGGAATAGTGGCCCTGAGAGACTTGTCAATCTAAAGATGAATCAATGTCTTCAAGGCACAACTGAGAGAACCAACCAAAGGCATCTTCACCAGAACTGCAAATGATGTCAACACAGACCTAGGAGATATCATAGAAAATGCAAGATCAGAAGAAGAACAATATGAGACCATGTAATACTGGATCATTGAAAAGTATGCAGGAAATGAAACCCACCACAAAGTTCAAGAATCCATCATGAAAATGAAGATGAACCTTGGAGAATCCCCAAGAGCATTCTTTACCAGAATCCAGAAGAGAATGCATACTGCCAGATTCAATGTAGCCAATTAAGACATCATCGGTCCTATGACCTTCATGAATGGAATTCTACCCAATATTGCTCAACATGTCTGAACCCTGGGCATTAGGAAGCCTAAAGAGCAAGTAGATGCAGCCCAAGGATACTTTGATGTCAAACAAGGAACCACCTGGACTGACAATCAGAAAGAAGATAAGAAAGACCTCCTAGTCAAGACCCTGCAAGGAATTCTTCAAGGAGAATCAAAAGGAGAGAAGCCTACCAAAGAATGGAAGAAGGACAAGAATGAGATTCAAGACCTCAACTTGAAAGTAAACAGACTGGTTGGGCAGATTGAAAGGCTCACCACTTGTGAAAATCAGAATTACCAGCCAAGCTATCCATTCAAAAATTGGGACTACCAGCCAAGATATCCCCCATGCGAAAATTGGAATTACCAGCCAAGCTATCCATGTGAAAATCAGAATTATCAGAGGAACTACCCATCCTCTGATAGTCGAAACTATCCTCCAAAAGAAAGGGCACAAGTCTAATGCTACAAGTGTGGACAGTAAGGGCACTATGCCCCTGAATACAACAATCAAGGCAGCTCAAGGAATTCTGAACCACCAAACTGAAAGGATAATAAGAGGACAGAAGCTCACCCAGTAGAAGACTATGAGCAGAGTGACAGTGAAGAATACAGTGACCTGGACTTGTACCCAACCAAAGCTGAATACAGAGAAACAGTCTATCCAGCAGAAAAAAGAAAGAGAGCAGTAGGCTGCCTGCAAGCAGTAGGAAAGCTTCCCAAAAGAACAAGCAGAAGAACTATTCAAGAGGAAGATAAAGAAGGGCAGGTTGATACACCTCCTCATTCTCCTTTACCTTTCATCTCTGGAGTTACTATCAATGGAGAGGATTCCCTACCAGAATCTACTGATAAAGAGATGGGAGAAGAACCAGAATTGGAAACTAAGATTCCAAAGTCCAAAAAGAAATACATCCCAAAGACCATGCCCTGGGATATCTACAATGAAGCCTGGAAGAAGATCCAAGAAGCCAAGATAGAAGTCCCATTCTTGCAGTTTCTTCAATTAATACCTGCTGGAGTAAGGAACAAATTACTATGAACAACCAGATATTATACAGGAAGAGTTTCCATCTCTCAAGAAGAACCAGCAATCCCAGCAGTGCAAGCTGCAGAAAGACATGTCAGCACCTATCTGTTTGGAGAAATCAGAGGCCAAAAGGCAAAAATCCTCATTGATATAGGAGCAGCTGTATGTATCATTGCCAAGAAATTCCTGGACAGCATTCAATGGTCTATTGATGGACCTTCTAGCCTCAGTATCATAGTAGCAGATGGAGCCCGAACTCAACCCCTGGGAGAGGTCCAAAATATCACCATTACTCTTGGATACATTCAGTTTGCCATCCCCAAGGCAGTTATGACTAAAGCTGTTACCTATGACATGATCCTTGGCACCAATTGGATAAAAGAAATGAATGCAGATGTTAACATTGGTCAATAAGTACTCAAATTTGACTATAGAGGAAAGAAGTACTGAGTCAAAGTCACCAGCTTCGAGCCATCAAAGAAGAAGAAAAAGGTGACCATTCAAGAAGAATATGCCAGTAGTGAAGAATCTACCACTGAGGAAGAAGAAGAGGAGGACTCAGAAAATGACAATGACTCCAGACTGAGGCCCCAAATCAACATGGTAGAAGACAGGCCAGAAGATAATGTGTGGGTATATAAGATACTATTCCCATCACAATTAGACATTGCAGGAGAAGCCAGAGAATGCACCAAATGTCTCCAAAGACAGAAATGTAAGAAAGACTCATCCAGACATTTGGGAATTCGAAAAAGTCCTGGCACTACATACATACCCAGAATGCAGAAGAAGAAAGAAGAAATGTCTCCACAACACTTAGTTGAAAAGTCATACACAAGTCTTGCCCAATCCTGAAATTGAAGCAGCAGAAGTACAAGCAATTTTGGACCAACCACCAGAGGAAGAAGATGATGGCATTTCTGAAAATGAAGAGCTCCCTGCAATTGTTTCATGGGATGATCCGAATTGGGCACCACAAGAAGAAGAAGACAGCACTCCCTGGAGTGAAGAAGAAGCTGGACCCAGCTCACAGCCAGTCATCCCAAGACCCAAAACCCATTAAGAAAGAGCCTTCTGAATGGGCAGATGCCCCCATCAAGTCATTTTCCACTCACCAAGAGATTACTGCTATTAATGCTACATATTGAACCAGTAAGCCAGATAGCCCTCCAAACTGAAATCCCCAAAAATCATTGCAAAAGGAACCTCATTCCAAGAATCAGTCACCACACTTACAAAGAGAAGAAATGGAGTAGAATTCTATACTCAGACAGAAGTGAAACCCCTGTCTACCCTCTCACTAAAGTATGATGAAAATGGATGCAGATTCCCAAAGCAAGGAGAAATTGAAGAAAGAAAGAAGCACTTTCAAGCCATGAGATATTGTCATCATGAAAAGCACCCAAGATACTGGCCTTGTTAACATGAAAAGATCCATCTCAGCAAAGATGTGATTGTACACACACTCAAGAGAGGAGATGACTGAGCCTAGATTTGAAAGGAGAAAAAGAAGAAGTCTACAAGGAAGGTCCTCAAGATATATAACCTAAGAGAAGATATCCTGGCTCTCATTCGCCATGCAACTCACCAAGGATGGATAGATGATGCTATCAATTTCATAGAAGCCCTAGACCCCACTGGAAAAAGAGGAATCAACTACCTTCGAGACCCCTCTACTAGAGCAAGATGGCCACACTCAGACATCAGAGGTTGGAAATCTAATACCACAGGAGCCTCAGCCCATAGAAAGCCTACACTTGGCAAGAATATTACACAGTTCACCCTGCTTCATCCCAATGCAATTCCACTGAAAAAGACATACCAAGAAGATGTTGGCTATGATCTCAGTAGTCTTTATGACACTACTATGGACTCTAAAAGTACAAAGCTCATCAGAACCAGTATTGCCATGCAATCACCAAAAGGAACTTACATCCAGTTGACCTCAAGGTCTGCACTAGCCCTTGAAGGACTCTCTACTGAAGGAGGAACCATTGATCTAGGATACATAGGCAAAATCAAGGTCATCTTAAGAAATGGAAGTGGTGAATGGATTCGAATCAACAAAGGAGACAAAATTACACAGGCAGTCTTCCTTGAATATAAGACTCCTCAGTTGCATGAAGTACTCAAGCTCACTTAAGGAACCAGACAAACCAAAGGATTTGGAAACTCAGATAAGAAGGAAGTACATCTCCTTCAGGTCAGCTGATTTAAAGCAAATACCCCCCAGTAAGTTTTCCACCAGCCAGTAAAGCTTCACAAGAACCTCATTCTTGAGCCAGGAGAGAAAACCACCATCGAAATCTTTGCACCACCAGACTCCAGGAATCTTTTCTTCAAACCCAATAAAGAAATCTAAAATCTGCACATAGAAGGGTATACATTCCCTGATAAGATGAATCCAGTATACTCCTGAGCAACCAATACCAGCTGGGACAATATCATCCTGTCAAAAGAAACTATCATTGGACACCTTGTGCCTTATCTCAACTGAATACATAGAGAAGTTTATGAATTAAACTTATAGGGAAATAGCAAAAGATCACAGAAGAAAGAAAAGACCCCTCTGCAACCCAGAGTGAAGCCTTCCACAAATATTGGAGAAGAATTGACCCCTCAACAACAATAACAATTGACCAAACTCCTTCATAAATATCAGGATATCTTCACTACAGACTATAGCAACCTGCCATATAACCCATTATACCACTACAGTATAAATATAGGAAATGTAACACCCATTCAACAGAAATCATACAGGATACCCCACCACTTGAAGATATTCGAAAAAGAACATATATAGGAACTCTTAAATAATAGAGTCATCCAATCCTCCACCAGCCCTTGGGCCAGCCCTATACTTATTATACCAAAGAAAGGAGGATGGAGACTTGTTGTAGACTTCAGGAAACTCAACACAGTAACGAAAAAAGATGTATATCCCTTGCCCCAAATTGATGACCTTCTGGACTAGCTACAAAATACAAGATACTTCAGCAGCATAAATATATTCACAGGATTCTATGAGATACCAATGGACTCCAAAGACATTCAAAAGACATCTTTCCTTGCCCTAGGAAAATTGTTCAAGTATCTCTGAATGCCTTTTGGACTCTGTAATGCACCCCCAACCTTCCAGCAAATGATGAACTTAGTATATATCCTCCTCATCCACCACTGCCTGATTGTTTATATGGATGATTCCAACATCTACTCAGCAAATTTTGAAGACCACCTGTGAGACCTTGAAGAGTTTTTCAAACTCACTCAATAAAACTACCTGAGACTCAACTCAAAGAAGTGCTACTTTGGCAAACAGAAGCTTAAATTCCTTGGATTCATAGTTTCTAAAGATAGAATACATGCAGACCCCAAGAAGATTGAAAAAGTCAACAACTTCCCTGTTCCCAAGACCCCAAAGGAAGCCCTGTCCTTCCTGATGCTTGTATCCTACTATAGAAGATTCATTAAAGGATTTGCTGAAATCTCTGCCCCAATCCAAACCTTACTGAAGAAAGAAGTACTGTTCCAATAGAAAGAACTACAAGAAGAAGCCTTCCAAAAATTACAACACTGCCTGACCTCTGCACTAACCCTAGTCTGACCAGATCTATAGAAATCTTTCATTCTGTATACTGATGCATCCAAGAATGGCCTTGGAGCAATCCTTATATAAAAAAGACCTGACAAATAGTACTATATGATAGCTTATGCAAGCAAAGCCACCAACAAGCAGCAGACCAACTATGGGAGCACCAAATTGGAATGCCTTACAGTCATATGGGTGGTCATCTTGTTCAAACATTACCTCATCAGAAGAAAGTTTACCCTGATCACAGACCATGCAGTCCTCAAATGGTTACTGTACCAAAAAGACCCCACTGAGATCCTTGCTCAATGGATCCTTATCCTTCAAGATTATGAAATCAACATCATCTACAAAGCAGGAAGAACTCACAACAATGTTAATATTCTTTCCACATGATCCAATGAACCAAAGAAAGGGTGTACCTCAGAACTACACTTTTAAAGAAGTTCCCAAGACCATCAAGGGGCAAGAAGATCTCATCTGACAAGAATACCAGAAAGCCCACCAAGGACAGATAAATACAGAAGACAAGATTTGAAAAGATTATCAACATTGGCCCCACCTCAGAACACAAGTCTGAGACATTATCCAGAAGTATAACATCTGCTAGAAGTATCAAGGAAAGAAGAACTATCAAGCCCCTCTGCAACCAATTTTCCCCCTTACTCACATCTTCCAAAGATAGAGAGTAGCTATAATTGGACCCCTGCCAGTAATACTAAAATGAAATAGATACATCCTAGTGTTTGTTGAACATCTGACCAAATGGCCCGAAGCATACCCCATGGAGATTGCAGATGCCCTGACTATTGTTGGACACCTGCATAACCTCACCCACTGATATAGACCCCCTGAAGAACTCACCTCTGACTGAGGAACTGAATTTGTGAACAACATAATCTCAAGTATGTATGAATTCATAGGATCCACCTGAAAAGAACCACCTCTTACTATCCATAAACCAATAAAATGACTGAAATAATGAACCAGACTATTAAGAAAAAACTTACCAAGGTTAATTCTACCAATTGGGATCTCTGCTTACCTGAAATCCTATGGGAAATTTGAAACACCCCTGCTGCCTCAACCAAACAAAAGCTCTTCAAAATGATGTTTACTAAGAAGACCAGAACTACTGACCATGAGAAACTCAGAAAGCTTCTTGAAAAGAGAGATCAGCTGTAAAAAGATGCCCAAAACCAGATTATCAAGGCCCAGGAAAAATAAAAAAAGTATTATGACCAGAAGCAGAAGGATCAGAAGATCAAGATTGGAGATCAAGTCCTAGTTTGGAGAAGCATAATTGAAACAAATTTTGCAGCCAAATTGGAACTGAAATGGGAAGGACCATACCTTGTACACAACATCAGAGGAACCAGCATCTATATAAGAAGCATGGATGGATGAATTTGAGAACTCCAGTTCACATCAACTATCTCAAGATATACCTGCACAAACCATGACTCAGAGGATAGACCAGTACCTCCAGACCCTCATCCTCAGCACCTTCCAATCACTACCAATTCCCTTGCCCCTATTCTAAGAAATCAATGGGAATGTTCTTTAAAAGATTCAGATTCACCAAGAGAATCTTATTCTGGCTAGATATCTACTGCAAGTTCACCAGCTCCAGGCATATTATGCAATTAGTGAACAACTACAGAACCTTCCAGCTCCCAAACAAACCTATATCAGAAATACTACTGGTCTGATAAGAAGAGACACTATTGCTACAGACAGACTCTATACAATCTATAAAAAAAATATCACTGCCCTGATATAAGCTCAGTTTTCCTAGTATGACATCCAGAAAATGAACTCAGCCACCTACTAGAGCATCATCCAATATTTTGAAATCCTGTTCTCAGAGGAAGAAGAAGAACCCATAAAATGGAGTGACTCAAACACAGATGAAGACAATGGCAAAGATATTGATACTGAAGATGCTTATAGTTATTGGAATGATGACTAAAGGATAGTCTGGGACAGACCATCCTTTAGTAGGGGCTGATATAGTAGGCCACAGAAATCATACTATTCGAAATTACCACTTAGTCATATACCATATCAAGTGCACTAAGCAACCAAGACTGCTTTACTGTACCAACTTGTATAAATAACCAGATATACCAAAAGAAGATATTTACCCATACAAGACCTGTACACTGTATAGCACCTATATATTATACAGCACCTGAATACTTATACCAGAACAGAAACACCTGATATATATTAATAGCACTATATAATTAGCCAGATTGCAACCAGATAGTAACCACAATATATAAAATACCCCAGAGATAAGAGTGAATAAACCTCAGTCCAAAATTGAATCCAAAGCAAAAGACAAGTCTGCCTATAATACTTTGAGGGATATATCTGCCAAAAGCCACTTGATTCTAAAGATTGGATTGCAATACTTAGGAGAAATGCCCACTCTAGAGCCTCTTCTAGGAGATTGTGAGCAACTAGTACCTCATTTCCATTCTGGTCTACTTTCTGATATAAAGAAGTCTGCTGTTTTTAGTTCACTTGTCAGATAAGCCTAAGGAGAAGTCTGCCAGCTAAAGGAATCAAAGCCAGTCCCAACACACCTTCACAGTGAATCCGTTTATGTAAACAAAGTAGTCCTGATGCAACTTTGTCAGCTAAAGTCTGCCATTTAAGAATTTTGCTATATTTTGCCCACTGATCTGCCATATATCACTGATCTGCATCATCTATCTGCATCATTCAGTCTGCATTATTCAAGAACTCCACCACCTTTCCAGTTTAAGTCTGCCTCTCAAAGCCAGTCAATTGATGTTACTTTGAAGCCTGAAGTTTTGCTGCCATTGTTCAAGAAGCTCACCATTTTTGAGTCTACATTCAAGTCTACATTTTTGTCTGCTGATCTGCTGATCTGCCTCACTCAATCTACATCACTCTAAAAAATCTGCATTAATTAAGGAAACCCGATTGCCATCACTCCAACAACCCATATCCAGAACCTGCACTATTAAGAAAACCCACCTGATCGGATTCCCAGAGAGCCCACTTTTAAGGAAATCCACCAATTTGCCATACACAAGATCACTAAGTCACAGATAGATTGCCGAAGTGACACAAAATCGCCTATATCCAAGAATGCTGCCAAATTAGGAAATCACTCGCAGAAAGTCTCTAGCTGTTGAATATTATATCACTAAACACCAATACCAGTACCAGACCTATATAATACCTGAACATTTTGTTGCTTTTTGATAAAGTAACTAGGGGCTCAAGCCAATCTACTGTAACATGCCTGGCTCAATAGAGGCAAATTACAAGGTTGGGTGACTGTTGTAGATTGGCTTGAGCCCCCAGTTACTTTGTCAAAAAGCAAAAAAATGTTCAGATAATCTGTATAGATTCCTTGTATTAGTGTCTAGTGGTAAAATATTCAACAGCTAGAGACTTTCTGTATGTGATTTCCTAATTTGGTAGCATTCTTGGGTAGTGTGGTCTGTAGGATGGTTTCCTGTGAGTAGATTTCCTTCTTGAGCGATGGTGGATAATTCGTATGATATGGCGAATTTGGCAGATTTCCATATAAGTGGGCTCTCTAGGAACTGACAATTAGTTTCCTTAAGAGTATAGGTTTTCTAGGTGCATGACAGGTAATCAACTTATTCAGACTAGCAGACTAAAAGTAGTAGCTTTCTCAGGTGTGGTCTTCTGAATGATGCAGTTAAGCAGACGATGTGGCTGAGCAGACAAACGATGCAGATGAGTGATGCAAATCAGCAGAATGTAGTAGATCAGCAAATTTGAATGAGGTAGTTAGAATGAGGCAGATTCTGCGAAATGTGGCAGATCAGTGGATAAATGTATAATAATGCCGATTCTTGAAAATGGACTTGAAAATGGCAGACTGAACAAGGTGGATTGGCATTACATAGTGGATTGGTGGATGATGTAGAATGATGCAGATTACTTGGACAAATATGGATTGGTGGAATGTAGCAGATCAGCAGGCAGAGACTTGAATGTGGATTACTTGAAAATGGCAATAAACTTCAGACTTCAAAGTTACATTGATTGACTGGCTTTGAGAGGTAGACTTAAACTGAAAAACAGTAAACTTCTTTGTATCAGAAAGTGGACCAGAGTGGAAATGAAGAACCAAGCTCACAATCTCCTAGAAGAGGCTCTAGAGTGGACATTTCTTCTAAGTGTTGCTATCCTTCTTGGACTAAGTGGCTCTGGGCAGGCATATCCCTCAAAGTATTATAGACAGACTTGTCTTTTGCTTTGGATTTAATTTTGGACTGAGGTTTATTCACTCTTATCTCTGGGGTATTTTATATATTGTGGTTGCTACCTTGGTTGCTATCTGGCTAATTATAGATTGCTATTTATATTAGGTATTTCTGTTCTGGTACAAGTGTTCAGGTGCTATACAGTGTATAGATGCTGTACAGTATACAGGTGCTATACAGTGTACAGGTCCTATATGGATAAATATCTCTTTTTGGTATGTCTGGTTATTTATATAATTTCTGTAGTGATGGTTGCTGTACTGGTTACTATGCTAAGTATTCATATCATCTGGCTTGTTTGTGTCATCTTGGCTAATTCAGGTGGTATGTTTTTGGTTAATGTTCATGTCATCTTTGATTTCTGAATGTCTTTCTACTATAGTAGATGGCTAACTTATAGCTATTCTAAAAAGTTTTTTATATGTGGCTTGCCACATCAGCCCCCACTAAAGGATAGTCTGTCCCAGACTATCCTTTAGTCAAGTTTCAGTATGCATCTGTACTTCTTGTCTTCTTCTGTGTCTGGATTATATAAGTCTGGTCTGGAATGCAGCAGCCATGATTGAAGATCTCAGGATCACGTGGAATTGATAAGGTATCTTCAAGTAGAAATACTTGTTTCTGACTTTAGATGGGGAGTTGGTCACTCTGTTAAGGCATTGTTCTCTCAGTCTACAGGCTGGGGGTTCAAACTGGCCTGTTACTTCTGTGGTCGCAGTGATAAGTGCTATCCAAAGCTGGGATAGTTGCTGCATGTTGCGCAGATTCTGTATGGTCTTCTTGTGTGCTTTGAAAGGCTATCTGACTTTCTCAGTACTGTGGGAGGTTCCAGGGAAGTTCTTCAACAGAACAGTCCTTTTGCTTCTGGTATGATCTTCAATAGTGGTATAGTAGACTAGGGTTTGCTGTCCGATTTGTAGGGGCTTCAATTTTTTAGCAGTCTTGTCATACCCATGCTTCTACTAATTTTATATATGGTGACAGGTTTTTTTGTTTGAGCTCAGACTCAATTCTGACTCTGAAGATGATTATGTCTCTTCCTGTCTAAATGCTTTTATAGTGCTGGGATTTCTTCTCCTGTAGTAGCTGAAATTGGTACTGTATCAAAGGTTGCAGTGATGCTGGTCTCCAGGTTGAAGGTTGGGTTCTGTAAGCTGAAAAGTCATGTAGATTACTGGTTTGAAATCTTCCCAGTTGAGAGTGTGTCTGTGGATTTCTGAATCTTTCCCAGTTGAGTATGTGTCTGCAGATTTCTGAATCTTTTCCAGTTGAGGGTATGTTTGCAGATTTCTGAATCTTTCCCAGTTGAGTGTGTGTCTGTGGATTTCTGAATCTTTCCCAGTTGAGCCCCCAAATGTAATGTGCCTGGCTCAATAAAGGCAAATTACAAGGTTGGGTGGCTGTTGTAGATTGGCTTGAGCCCCTAGTTACTTTGTCAAAAAGTAACAAAATGTTCAGATAATCTGTATAGGTTCTTTGTGTTGGTATCTAGTGATATAATATTCAACAGCTGGAGACTTTCTGTGTGTGATTTCCTAATTTGGCGGTGTTCTTAAGTAGTGCAGTCTGTAGAATGGTCTTTTGTGAGTGGATTTCCTTCTTGAGCGATGGTGGATAATTCGTGTAATATGGTGAATTTGGCAGATTTCCTTATAAGTGGACTCTCTGGGAACCGATGATCAGTTTCCTTAAGAGTGTGGGTTTTCTAGACATATGATGGGTAATCAACTTATTTGGGTAAGTAGACTAAAAGCAGTGGCTTTTTCAGGTGCAGTCTTCTCGAATGATGCAGTTAAGCGGATGATGTGGCTGAGCAGATGAATAATGCAGATGAGTAATACAAATCAGTGGAATGTGGCAGATTGGCAGATTTGAATGAGGTGGTTGGAATGAGGCAGATTCTGTGAAACATGGCAGATCGGTGGATAAAATATATAATGATGCAGATTCTTGAAAACAGACTTGAAAATGGCAGACTGAATGAGGTGCATCAGTATTATATGGCAGATTAGCAGATGATGTAGAATGATGCAGATTACTTAGATAAATACGGATCAGCAGAATGCAGCAGATTGGCAGACAGAGACTTGAATGTGGATTACTTGAAAATGGTGGTAAACTTTAGACTTCAAAGTTATGTTGATTGACTGGCTTTGAGAGGTGGACTTAAACTGGAAAACAGCGAACTTCTTTATATCAGAAAGTGGACTGGAGTAGAAATAAAGAACCAAGCTCACAATCTCCTAGAAGAGGCTCTAGAGTAGACATTTCTCCTAAGTGTTGTAATCTTTCTTGGACCAAGTGGCTCTGGGCAGGCATATCCCTCAAAGTGTTGTAGACAGACTTGTCTTTTGCTTTGGATTCAATTTCGGACTGAGGTTTATTCACTCTTGTCTCTGGGGTATTTTATATATTGTAGTTGCTACCTTGGTTGCTATCTGGCTAATATAGATTGCTATTTATATCAGGTGTTTCTGTTCTGGTACAAGTGTTCAAGTACTGTACAGTGTACAGGTGCTGTACAGTGTACAGGTCCTGTATGGGTAAATATCTCCTTTTGGTATATCTGGTTATTTATACAATTTCCACAGTAATGGTTGCTGTGCTGGTTACTATGCTAAGTGTTCATGTCATCTGGCTTGTTCATATTATCTTGACTAATTCAGATGATACATTTTTGGTTAATGTTCATATCATCCTTGATTTCTGAATGTCTTCCTACTATAGTAGGTAGCTAACTTATAGCTATTCTAAAAAGTTTTTTATATGTGGCTTGCCACAATACAATAACCACCCAATCTTGTAATTTGCCTCTATTGAGCCAGACATGTTATACTATTTTTATTCATCTATCTTATATTCAGAAAATAGTATTAATGGTAAGAGATAGTACTCCAATTAAGTTAGAGAAATTTGAACCTAATTCAAAATATATTATATGATAAATTCAAATCAATTTGAATTCATTATATAATGAATTCAGATCAATTTGAATCTATCTTAAAATTATTTT
>RQIL01041079.1:0-16348 GCA_003951145.1 Jimgerdemannia lactiflua | reverse complement strand
CTGCAATAAAATACAAACTAGAATAAAAAAGCAATACAACATATGCAAAAAACTAGAACTGCATATAACTCAGAATTTCAACTATTTAGGAATTTTCATAGATTGAAAAGTATTCTATAATATCCATATAAATGTCTACTTATAGGTGAGGGATATAACTAATACATATGTGATACAAGACTTTTAGCAGTCTGAAAAATATCTCATAATTAGTACTCCCAAATAAATCAAATCAATTTGAATTAAATTAAATTGAGGGTCATTTAAATCAAATTGAATTAGAGATTTTTCAATTCAAATCAAGTTTGAATTGAATCAAATTTAAATTGAATTTAGGGTCTGATTCAAATCCTATTTTTTGAAATATAATAACTTGATGAATATATGTCCAAATTAAATGATCTTTTGCTTATTAAATTCCCCTATATAAGAGGAATCTAATAAGCTAAAGATCATTGAATTCAGATATGTATTTGTTGAGTTATTAAATTTCAAAAAATAGGGTTTGAATCAGACCTTGAATTGAATTAGTCTTCAATTTGATTTGAATTGAATTGAATTGGACCTTTGATTCAATTGAATCAAATCAAGTTTGGGTCAAATTCAATTTGATTCAATTCATTAGGAGTACTACCTATGATCAACTACTCATACTGCTTATAAGATCACTAGACCTTACCAAATGCTGGCATATTTTTATCTATAAGACTGCTCATAAGGCCTATCTTTATAATATTGATCATTGAGATCACTGGTCCAGTTGGCATCATAGGAGCTAGATAACCATATATTATCACTCTCACTTAATCCATTGTCATCTTTATTTGTATTATTTGAATATTATATATATCAGAGAGTCTCTAATAGGTCCCCAGATTACAAATGTTAGATATCACCTATGTACTATTGCCTTTGGCAAGGTGTTTTCAGTAGTTGTCTTTTGCTCTCTTGGGCAGTTGTCTTTTGCTCTCTTGGTAGTTGCCTTTACTCTCTTGGCAGTTGTCTTTTACTCTCTTGATAGTTGCCTTTTACTCTCTTGGCTAATGTCTTTTGCTCTCTTAATGGTTGTCTTTTGCTCTCTTGGTAGTTATCTTTTGCTCTCTCAGCAGTTGTCTTTTGCTCTCTTGGTGGTTGCCTTTTATTCTCTCAGCAGTTATCTTTTGCTCTCTTGACAGATGCCTTTTGCTCTCTCAGTAGTTGCCTTTTGCTCTCTCAGTGGATGTCTTTTACTCTCTCAATAGTTGCCTTTTGCTCTCTTGGTAGTTTTCTTTTGCTCTCTCAGTAGTTGCTATTTTAGCAGTTGCTCTTGTATCAAATTGTATATAGGAATCTCAATGTAGTTATCTCTCTTAAACTATATATCATATAATATAACTATATGCCATTTCTGGATTCTATAACCTATATATCATCACTGGAATCCATTAGTCAGATGTTGTCATTATTATCAGCTATGTTGGCATATTCACTGGATATTGTTAGCAGAACCTATACTGCTAATATTGTTGGTAGTATCTATATTATTGATATTGTTAGTGGTATCTGTGCTGGTATTGTTATTAGTAGTATCCATGCTACTGGTGTTATAGTTGGTGATATCTGCACTGCTAGCATTATTATTATTGGCAGTACTCATTCTATTGCTAGTACTGGTGAATCTGGTTAGAGACTTTTTATTTGTTACTAGTTCAAAAGTATTTTCCTAACCAGATTTTGTAGATTGCAGATTGGTGATACTGCAGTAGTTCCCTCTTCCACACTAGTTGGTCTCTTTCTGACCTTGTCAGTCTGTTTGGTCTTTTCTGTGGCCTTATCTGTAGAGGCCATGTTTTCTATACTGGCTTTACTTACTGTATCCATGGAAGCTTTATTCATAGGAGCCATAGAAGGCTTTCTCATAGTCTTTACCTCAACCACCTGAGCTGGAAGGGCTTTATTATCATGATTGCCTCTGATACCTGAGAGAATCATCTCTACCACTAGGAAGGACTTTATTGTCACTGCCTTGACCACTTATGAGGGCTTCATAATTGCCTTAAATACTAGGGAGGACTTCATCTGCCTGGGAGAGCTTTGTAATTACCTCAAATACCAGAAAGGACTTTACCTGCCTGGAAGGACTTTGTAATTGCCTTGACTACTTGGGCTGGGAGGGCTTTGTTATCATCTTTGTCTTAGAGAATCATCTCTGCCACTAGAGAGGACTTGTCATAATTGTCTTAACCACTTGGGAGGACTTTATTATTCTTGTAATAGCCTCAGCCACCTGGGTAGACTTGGTCTTTTCAGCTATAATTGTCTTCTCTATCTAGGAGGACTTTGTATTTGCCTTGAACACCAGGAAGGACTTTGCTTACTATCTGGGAGAACTTTGTATGCATACTTGCCTCTAATAACTAGGCAGATACCTTTATATAATTGCTTTCTGCTATCAGAGAGAACTTGTTGTAGCAGGCTTCTTCACTATCTTGGCTGGCTGGTAACTATATTTGTCATCTTAAATTCATTTCAGAGAGTCATTGAGCTTATATTTATATTCATACCCATATTTGGCATAGTATATAAACTAGAGGCCTTTCTAGCTACTAACCGAGACTTATAACCTTTGTTATTATAAACAGAAGAAGTGATTTATTCATAATACAAAATAACACTCTTTTAGATATTGTGAATAAATGATATACAAATGATACTTTACAAATTACCATAAAGTTATGTAGTGTGACAGTTGACCCAAAATAGTAACAAGAACCAGGGAAATAGACATTTGATCGTAGCACACAAATCCAATTCCCAATATAGTATAATAGTTATTCAACAACTGTAGAAACTTTAGCAACTGTAGAGATCTTAGCAGATATAGAGATCTTAGCAGATATAGAGATCTTAGCAGATATAGAGATCTTAGCAGATGTAGAGACTGACTCATAGGAAACATAGTCATAACTTAGCCACCTCTTAGCTAGTAAACTTGTATAAATAACCCAGTATCTTAGAGTGAATAAACCTCAGATCGAAAGTGTTAGCATAAAGAACAAGTATACCGATAAAGGGATTTTCAGAATTACCTCTTTGATACATTTGGCCTCACAGAACTACTGACTCTGGGAGTCAAGAAGACAAGAATTCAAGATAAAGAAATCTGACATACTTTCTAAGTTTAGTGTCTGCTATGTTACAACTTAGTGCCCATTGGCTGGTAATTCAAGATGAATCCCTCACTTTCAAGCTGAACAATGAACAACCACCACAAGAACCCACACAACACAACCAGATAGAATGGATATGAGACCATCTGTATTCCATGGATATACCTCCGATGAATCAATCATCACCTTCATTGATGATTTTAAGCAGTACACTTCTGTTAGGACCTTAATACCAGCACAACAAGTAGCCCTACTCTCTGTAAGCCTTTGAGGCCCAGCAAGAACTGCCTTCACTGCAGTCAACCATATAGGAGCTGATGCCCCAGCAACACTGTTAGCCATGAAAACTTGGCTCTGAAATGCCTACTATACTGATGAAATCAAACAAGCCCTCAAGGATTAATTGAACACCATTTGTCAAGGAATGTCTGAAGACTCAAATACATTCTACACAAGGATCCAGTATCAAATAGTCCTTGCTGACTATCCTGATGCAGTTCAAGACCAGGTGGCCAAAAATACCTTTATGAAAGGTATCCACCAAGAAATCGCCCTAGCCATCCAATCCACCCCAATGGCACTAGACTTAATACAGAAAGTTGCCTATGCTCAAAGATACTGGACCACCAGACACCTGCAAGAACATACAATGGAAAGAATAACTGGAGTAAAAATGGAACCAAGGAATACTCACATAGTCCCAACTGCATAGTCAACCTGAATACTCAACAATAACAACCACTACATCAAGAACTAAGGAAGGCTGATCCAATGGAGGAACTGGCCAAACAGTTTGCAGAAATGACCACATATCTCAGTGATATAGTCAAAGAGTTCAAAAGACAACTGGTGCAGAAGTTTGCTGCCATGAATGAAAGACAATCTATAACATGCTACAACTGTAAGGAAGAAGGCCATTATGCCTCAGAATGCATGGCAGAGAAGAAGCACAAGGCTCAGCCCAGCAATGCAGCTAGGAATTGAGAACAGGCAAACACTATCACCTTCAAGGGAATTAGAGAATCAGAGGAAGAGCAGGAAGAATGGAAAGCTTATCCTGCCATCTCAAGCAAGAAGGACAACCAAGCTACTCCTTACAAGAAGCCAGTGGGGAGGCCTCTAAAGAAGACCCAAGCACAAACAAAGAGGTCAGAAGTGGCCATCAAAAAAGAAATGCAGCCAAGCAAGGCTGACTAGGATATAGAGCTGGAACAGAATGCTGAGCTAGAACAGGCAGTAGAAGATATCATCTGGAACACTACACCATCAAGTGAGGGAAAGAAGGAGCAGAAGCTATGCAAGACCAAGACTTTCAAGTATGATATCTTTAAGGATCTCAAAGACCAAAAAGTCAATGCAACCTTTGGTCAACTTGCAGAAATTCCGACTTTCAGACAATAAATGAGGACAGGAATCTCAGATATCAGCAAGGACCAAGGCTGGAGAATAATTGAAGCCAACAACGCACAAGAAGACTCAGATAAAGAAGCCTATGCCACTTGCCAGATTGAAGACCAAGTCTTTGAAGCCATCATTGATACTGGAGCTGGAGGATGTCTCATCACTAAGAAGGCAGTAGACCACTTGGGTTGGGAAATAGAAGAAGCCAACAAACTGGTATTTGTCACAGCTGATGGAACATAAGCAACACCCTTGGGAAAAATCCGGGATGTCCCAATCAAGTTCGGAGAAGTTACCATCCCAGTGGATGTCATCATCACCAATGCAACCAACTATGATATCCTCATCAGCAATCAATGGCTTCATAAAGCCAAGGCAAGGATCGATCTCAGTGCTTAGAAGATGCAGATTGTCTATTGAGGCAGAAAGATCAGAGTCCCCATTAATGTCCACAAAGGAGATGGAGGAAGAACAAGAGGAAGAGGTCTACATGGTCACCACAAGGAAAGGAAAAAGCAAGCAGCTGACAGACAAAGAATGGTATACAAGAATTATAGATGGATATGCTCCACAAGGAAGGTGCCCCCACAGTGAAGGAATGTACTGTGCTCAACACTTGGATCACTACTATTCCTGCATCATTGAGGTAAAGAAGATTACCAACAGACTAAAAAGGAACCAGGAGGAACCTGAAGATGGACCACCAGAGCTATCAGATGATAGTGAAGATGAGGAGGAAGATATTATGGTCAAAATATGAAGAATCCACCCTGATGCAGTCATGCCTCAGTACAAATCAGAAAATGCAGCTGGAATGGATCTATCTACCATCACCCATACAATCCTTGAACCACAAACCACCACCATCCTCAGAGCAGGAATTGAAGTAACTATACCACCAAACCAAGTTGGAATTCTCAAGACAAGGAGCAGCTTGGCAAAAAGTGAAATATCTATAGAAGGAGGAGTCATCAACTCAGACTATACAGGAGAAATCCTCCTCCTTACAAGGAATCACAACCCAACAATCCCATTCGAAGTAAGGAAGAAGGATTGGCTAGCACAGATGCTCATCCTACCTATCCTTAACCCAAGGATCAAGGAAGTCACAAACATCAGGCAAACCAAGTGAGGAAGAGCCGGATTTGGCTCTACAGGAAGAAGAATTACTGAACTAGAACACAAGAGGGAGGAAAGCCAAGACAAACACACCTACATAATCGGAAGGAACTTCCCCCTCAGGAAAGAATTATCAGACCTCTTGCACACATTTGAAGATGTACTGGCCATGGACTTCAAGGACATCAAGACTAAGGAGCCCTTATTTCAGCATGATGTCAATACAGGAGATGCAAAGCCAATCTATCAGAAGGCCCGCCCCATCCCACCAGCTTATAGAGAATGGCTCAAGATGGAAATCAAGGAGATGGAGGAATCTGGTATCATTAAAGAAGCTAGTAGCCCCTGGTCATCATCTATCATTCTAGCACTAAAGAAAGGAAGCTGACCAGAAGAATTCACACCAATGCTCTGCACAGACTACCAAAGACTCAATGAAGTCACAGAAAAAGACAAACAACTATTGCCCAACATTGGTGACATTCTCATCATACTGGGAAATGAAGTACAATTTTACACCACTTTGGATCTATTCTCAGGATTTTATCAAATCAGCCTTACATCTGAAGCCAGCAAAAGATCAGCTTTTATCACTCCTGATGGAACTTATGTCTACCTCTGCATGCCCTTCAGAATGTGCAATGCACCAGCAAGTTTCTAGTGAATGATGAATAGTATTTTCAGAGATGTTATGGAAAAATGAATAATGGTATATGTGGATGATGTGATCATCTTCAGTTGGACAGCCAAGGAACACTTAGAACATATCAAGGAAATCTTCAGAAGGCTCCACAAGCACGGCCTCTACATCAAGCCCAAGAAATGCAAATTTGGAGAAGAAGAAATTGCTTACCTCAGACATATCATCAATCATGAAGGAACAAACACTGTCCCAGCAAAGATCAAGGCAGTGGCAGCATACACAGTACCTACCAGCATCACTGAAGCTTGGGGCCTTTATGGGTCTTGCATCCTACTACAGAAGATTCATCCAAAGATTCTCCCACATTGCCAGTCCCATTTATGACCTGTTCAGAAAAGAGGTCAGATTCCAGTGGACACAACAGCAGCAACTAGCCTTCAATGAACTCAAGACCAGGTTGACCCAGGCCCCAATCTTGAGAAGGCCTGACTGGACTCAAGAATTCATCTTACAGACAGATGCCAGTACAATGGGACTTGGAGCTGTCCTTGCACAGAAGAAAAAAGGTGCTGAATATGTAGTGGCCTACCTCAGCAGAAGAACTCATGGAGCTGAGCAATCCTATGAGTCATACAAGCTGGAATGTCTTGCAGTCATTTGGGCAGTAGAAAAGTTCCACTACTACTTGGCCGGGAGACATTTCATTATTCAGACAGACCATTTGGCACTCACCTGATTGCTTACTACCAGCAAGCCAAAAGGAATCTACACCTGATGGATCATGAAGCTGCAAGCCTATGATGCCACAATCACCCACTGCCCTGAAAGAACAAATGCCAATGCTGATGCCCTCTCACAGATGCCCTGAAGGACCCAACCCCCATACAATCATCATAAATAAGGAGCTGTACTATGGAATCATCAGCTACTTGGGGCAGCAAAAGATGCCCCTGCATCTGGAAGAATGTACAAAAAAAAAATTTCATTGGATATGGAAACAAATTGAAACAGATGGAGAAATACTTAAGAAAGGACAACAATTAGTTATCCCCGAGCATTGGAAGAATCAGGTGATGAAGAAAGTACACAAGCAAGGCCACTTAGGAGGAACCAACATACATGACAAAGCAAAAAAGGACCATGTGGTGGCCAGGAATGGAAGAAGACATCAGGCAATTTGTCAGGACCTGTGATAAATGCCAGAAACAGAAACAAGACCAATGGAATCAAGCCCGTAGATCAGCAGACATAGAACCAATACCATTTGCCCACATTGCAATAGATGTCATTGGTCCTCTACCCCTGACATTGATAGGCAACTGATATATCATAGTGATTGTGGACCTATTCACAAAATGGATAGAGGCTGGACCCCTCAAGGAAGCCAATGCACAGTCAATTGCCGATTTCATTCACAGGGAAATCATCTGCCAATTCAAAACCCCAAAGCAAGTCACCACCAATAGAGGAACAGAATTCATCAACCAGTTCCATGAGATTTTTTACAAAAAGTACAAGATTCAATATATCAAGACCACAGCCTATCACCTGTAAGGAAATGGACAGGCAGAACAGACCAATAAGACCCTCAAGAATGTCATTGCCAAGATCTGTGATGAATATGGAAATTGGGATGACTATCTTCCAATAGCATTACCCACTCTGCGGGATATATGATCACAAAGTACCCACTTCACATCTCAGGAAATACTATTTGGCAAAGAAAGTTCTAGTGAAAATTTATCAGCAAGTAATGATGCAATTTAAAAACATCTGGATATGAAGTTATGGAGATTGCATCAAATTAGGAAAAAGGCAGAGGATTATATCATCAAGGCGCAGGCACTACAGCAGAATAATGCAGAAAAGACTCACAAGCCCTTGGAGATTATCAAATAAGAGATGAAGTCCTGGTGTATCAGAATATGGTGGAAGCTTCTTGGTTACAAAAACTGGAGCCCAAGTGGGAAGGACCTTTTCTGGTGCAGGATATAAAAGAGACCACTTTCCGACTACAAAAGCCCTCAGGCATAATAATCCCACTACCATTCACTGAAACCAACTCAAGAGATATCATGGCAAATCAATGAAGTACAGCCACAGCCCTCAAGATCACTAGTGCTGCTCAAAGAGCTATAGAAAGACAGTGGTGCTCTACTGAACCACCTACAATGGATGAATCCTTTGACAGTATCCAAAGTATGGTAAATATACACTTGTCCTGGATCTCACACTTTAAGGCCTATCAAAACTGAACCGAGTTTCAGGAATATTTCAAGTTGGGACAACTGTTGAATTCAAAATCAGCCATGGAAGGAGAAGATTGGATTCGTGAGTATCAGCTCTCTCACACTCAAATCCTCATTGCCACCAGAATATACCATCTATTCAAGGATGATGAACCAGTGCTAGCCCAGTTCTGAGGAGTAGTACTAGGAGATTTCAGCCAGGTTAGAAGACAACATTGGGAGAATTTGATGATGCAGATTGTGCAGTATAAGGAGATTCAGATAGTTGAGGCTTGGGAATTTAAGTGAATAGGATGTTTCAGGGATGAATCACCTATTCAGGAGGAAGTTGTGAGAGTTGACCCAAAATAGTAACAAGAACCAGAAGAATAGACATTTGATCATGGCACACAAACCAAATTCCCAATATAGTATAGCAGTCATTCTACAACTATAGAAACTTTAGCAACTGTAGAGATCTTAGCAGATGTAGAGATCTTAGCAGATGTAGAGATCTTAGCAGATGTAGAGACTGACTCATAGGAAACATAGTCATAACTTAGCCACCTCTTAGCTAGTAAACTTGTATAAATAACCCAGTATCTTAGAGTGAATAAACCTCAGATAGAAAGTGTTAGCATAAAGAACAAGTATACCGATAAAGGGACTTTCAGGAATACCTCTTTGACACATTTGGCCTCAAAGAACTACTGACTCTGGAAGTCAAGAAGACAAGAATTCAAGATAAAGAAATCTGACATACTTTCTAAGTTTAGCATCTGCTATGTTACAGTAGATATATATTGACTTGTAATCCCAACAGAGCTACTGTCAAGAAGTTGTGAGTTTACTTTCTCACTCCAGTCCACTTTCTGATATAAAGTCTGAGTTTACTACTAAGTTTTAGTGAAGAACTTTGCCATTCTTTTTTAAGAGAAGTCTGCTGCTTAAGGAAAAGCTGCTATATTTTTATCTGCTAATTGGCCATATTTTGAAGAATTCACATCATTTGAGTAATTCTGTAACTTTTTAGTATAGTTTACTTCTTTTTCTTTATCTTTTCTTGAATATTCCATAACCTTCTAATACTTTCTGAATACTTAGAAATTCTTTCTTGGCACCATGCCTTAGCTAGGACATTTTTGTCACTTCTCTTCTAGTCTTAGCTAGTTATAGAACTTCATGGAAACTTGTGAAACTTTATTTGTCATCTTTGCTAGGAACTTCCTTCTTGGCATTTCCTTTGATTTCTTAGATCTTTCTGGATTTTTCTTCCAGATCTTGTATAAATATCCCCTTTGTTCTCATGAATAATGTGCAGAATATTTTCTTTCAGAAACTACAAGATCTTTCAGAACTCCAAAGTAACTCCTCAAGATACTCGGAAACTTCCAGAATAGTCACTTCCTCATTTAGAAACTAGAACTATTACTTGGTAGCAGCAGTTAAGTTACATCTTGTCTAAATAAGAAACCTCTCAAAGTACTAGTTATAATACCATGGATACTAGTAGCTAGAATAACAAATCTTACAATACCTATTTTCTACAGAATATCATCCATAATTAGCAAGAAGAAGAGGATGAACAGCTGATCTCCAGCCAGTCAATCAGGTCTATTGAAAGTCTTTTGTATACTGTACTGACTCAGATTGCCCAACTTCAAGACCACTTAGACAAAAGGGACAATAAGGCCCCTGCTCAGTCTCTATCTACCTAATACCAAATTCTCTGACAGCAGTCACTATCAAGTTTTAGAAGCCTGATATCTTTGATGGCTAAAGAAAAGAACTGTTTACTGATGCTTGGTTTTTCCAATTAGAGTAATATGGTGAACTGATCAATTTGGATAAAGAAATACTAGTCCAATTTCCACCCTCTTTTGAGGAAATATTGCAATCTGGTAATGAAATTATATCCAGAACACCAGATTCTCTGACCAAATCTAGACCTGGAGCAAATTCTCAAATACTATTCAAGGCCAATTCAAACTAGTCAATAGCACTAAGGCTGCATGAGACCACCTGGCAAATGTCAAACAAATCAAGTTTGTACAAGCATATAATATATAATTCCTATCTATCCTACTGAAACCACTTCATGTCACTGAAGACCAGAAGGTTGATAAGTACATCTGAGGTCTGAAAGAACAAACCCAAGTTCATGTCAAACTTAAAGAACTCAAGGACTTAGACACTGCAATGATAATTGTCAATAGATTCAATAATATTTCTCATAATCACTGCTTCAAGCAAAAGAAATATCTATTTAACAATAATTACTAAAAGAAGGAAATCAAAGATAGAACTATTGGACCTGCCCCCATGGACTTGGAGACCATTGACAAAAACAAGAAGTGTAACAGTTCTGGTTTCTTAAATGAGGAAGTGACTTGATTCTAGTAGATTGAAGTAGCTCAAAGAGTTACTAAGAGTTCAGAAAGATCTTGTTATTTCTGAGAGAAAATATTCTAAGCTTTATTCAAGAGAACAGAGAAGATATTTATACAAGATCTGAAAGAAGGATCCAGAAGGATCTGAGAAATAAATTGAAATGCCAAGAGAAAAGTTCTCAGCAAAGATGACAAATAAAGAACTGCAATGTTCCATGAAGTTCCATGACTAGCTAAGACTGGAACAGAAGTGACAAGAATGTTCTAACTATGGCTTAGTGCCAAGAAAGGATTTCTAATCATTCGGAAGGTGCTAGAAGATTACAGAAAGTACTAGAAAGATAAAGAAAAAGAAATAAACTATGCTAAAATATTACATCTCTCGCTCCTTAAGAATCAATGTCCTTATTGAATTTAGAAGATAATATAAGAAAATAAAACCAAAAGAAAAAACAAATAAAATATATTGGCTCATTGGCAAGAATCGGCCATCCTTGTATAAGGTGAGGGCCAAAGCATCATTTTGATCAGATGAGAACTAGTTCGAACCTCATTAGTTGTAGGGTTAGAGTTCTTCTGTAGGTCTTGTTGCTGATGCTGTATCCTTTAGAGTGCCCTGATGTATAATGTACCTGATCAGTACAGTATGTCATCCACTATCCAGAGAGAACCTTATGGGTAGTCAATGAGTTCCTTTTTGCTCGAACTCTTGAATGAAGTCTTGGGAGTTCTTGAGATTGGTGGTGGGTTCCCAGGTAGCATCATATTCAGGATAGCCCATCCACTTGACTAGGGATTCTGTGCAACAGTATTGGACTTGTTTGTCTAAGATTTTCTCAACTTCATACTCAATGTGATCTTTAATCATAAATAGTGCTGAGGGGGTCAGAATTCAGCCAGGACATGAGGGTGACTGGTTCCAGACCTTGAGTTGTGACATATGGAATACTGGATGTATATGCATAGTTCTCAGTAGACTGAGACAGTAGGAGTAGGTAGAGACTTGCTCAGTGATCTTGAAGGGTCTAAGGTACTTAGGTTGGAATTTGGCTGACTGGCAGTTGACTTGAGATTGAGCCTTGATGTTATCAGCTTTGAGTAGAACCATATCTCCAATAGTATAGTTGACATCACATCATTTCTTATCTGCATACTTAGCTTGATATTGTTGAGCCTTATGCAGATTCACAGTTGCAATTTTGAGAAGAAAATCCATTTTATCGATAAGGTTCTGCACAGTGGGGACTTGTGTGTGACTGGATTGCTGGAATGAGACTAGGTGTGCAGGGGTCTTGGGGTTTTGACTGTATAGTAGCTGAAAAGGAGAAAGACCAGTAGATGATTGGACTGCATTGTTATAGGTGAACTCAGCATAGGTCAGGTAGTGGTTCCAATCATCTTGCTCATAAGATACATAGTTTCTGAGCATTTCTTCAAGTGTTCTGTTCATTTGCTTGGTTTGTCCATCAGTTTGAGGGTAGAAGGCAGTGGATATAGTCTATGCACATTTGCAAGATATCATTCTTCTTCTTGACAAACAGGACTGGGGAACCAAAAGGTGACTTGCTTGGTTGAATGGCTCCTCGCTCGATGAGTTTATTGAGTTCCTTCTTGACTGCTTCAATTTCAAGTAATGATATGCAGTATATCATCTCTTGGGATTAGCTGCATCCAGTACCAACTTGATTTCGTGGTTATGGTCTCTTGATGGTGGTAGACCAGGTAGCTTATCTGGGAAGTCATCCTTGTACTTGTTTGGCAGTAACTTGATACTTTCACTGATTGATAGCTTCTTGTCTTCTTTCTTGGATCAGATCAGTGCAACAAAGGTACAGGTAGCTTTCTTGAGGGCCTTCTTGAACTGGATTGCTGAGAGGGTTGCAATTGGGGTTTTTGTCTGAGTCTTGTCTGGCTTGATAGTAATGTTGACTCCATCTTGAATCAGGGTAACTTCATTCTTGGTCCAATTAATATATGGGTTATGCCATATAAGCCAGAGTTTGCCTAAGATCAGGTCATGATCTCCTAGAGGTATCACTTAAAAATCTAAATGTTCCCAGTACTTCTGAATCTTGAGGGGAAGTTTAGCGGCAATTGAGTCTATTGGTAGAGTGGTGCCATTAGCAGTGACAACTCCACCATTCTTGCTGGCTGGCTTGGTGAGAATCTTGAGCTTGTCAATGAGGTTCTTGTTGATGAAGTTCCCAACAGCTCCGCTGTCTATGAGGACATCTAGCTCTTGACCTTTGACTAGACCTTTGAAGATGAGCATTGAGTTGGCTCAGTTCTCAGCTATGCTAGCAACTTGATCAGTGCTGCCAAAGCCTTTCTGATCTCGCTTGGTTGGAGACAACTTGGTAACTTCCTTGATAGCTGGCAGGATAGCTTGCTCTAGGATGAGTTGTATAATTCTGTTGCCTTCATTGACAGTGTAAGGTTGGTCCTTGTGATTGACTAGTATGATTTGCATTTCTTCTCGAAAGTAAGGGTCAATGACTCCAGTACCAACATCCAGTGAGTGCTTGACACTAAGATCAGATCTTGGTGCAATTCTTGCATAATGTTCCTTGGGTATTTCGACTGCTAAGCCAGTTGGAATGAGCCTTCTTTCATGAGCAGGAATAGTGACCTGTTGAATAGATTGAAGGTCTAACCCAATGGCTCCTTCTGACTATGCTTGAGGAATCTGGGCCATGGGGTTGACTTGCCTGAAATTGAGTACAACTTCTTGTTTGACTTGATGACCTTGGGTATCTTTGGACAGGACCAGGATCCTCTTGGGTTTGGTAGTCTTCTTGGGACATTTTGTAGCAATGTGGCCAGGCTGACAGCAAAAGAAGCAGACTCCAGCCTTCTTGAGATGCTCCTTTTCCTCAGGTGTAAGCTTGTTCTTATTCTTGTCAATGGTTTCTAGATCTATGGGGGCAGGCCCAACAGTTCTGACTTTGGTTTCCTCCCTTCTGTAGTTCTTGTTGAATGGTGGTCTCTTCTGCTTGAAGCAGTTGCCATAGGTAATGACATTGAACCTATTAGCAATTTTCATTGCTTCTTAAGATTCTTCTAGTTCAATATGAAATCAGGTTTGTCCTTTGAGACCTTGGATATACTTGTCGACCTTCTTCTCTTCAGTGACATGAGGTAGCTCCAGTAGGATAGACAGGAATTGTGCATTATATACTTGCACAGACTTGAGTTGTTTGATGTTTGCCAGGTAGTCTTGTGCAACCTTGGTGCTGTTGACAGGTTTGAATGGGCCCTTAATAGCATCTGCAAATTCATCCCAGACCTTGATTTGGCCAGAGAATCTTGTGTTCTGGACATGATTTTACCACCAGATTGCAGCATTCTCTTGGAGGAGTGTGGCAACAAACTGAACTAATACTGCTTCTTCCAAATTGGTCAGTTCACCATACTGCCCCAATTGGAAAAGCCAAGCATTGGTAGACAGTCCTCCTCTTTGGCCATCAAAGGTATCAGGCTTCTGAGGCTTGATGGTGACTGTGGTCGGAGATACCATTGTGGGTGCAGATGTAAGCTATGCAGGAGCTTTGCCCTCCTTCTTGTCTAGGCATTCTTGAAGTTGGGAGATTTGAGCCAATACAGTGTGCAAGAGCCTTTCTAGAGTTCTGGATGACTGAGTAGGAATTGGCCTTTCCTCTTCTTATTCTTATTGAATGTTGGGTGTGTTCTGTAGGATATAGTGGTTGTAAGGAGTATTGCCCCAGTCATTGGCATCTAGGGACATAGTATTTGATTAGTTCTTGAGAGGTTTCTTGTTTAGGCAAGGTGTAACTTAACTGCTGCTACCAAGTGTAATAGTTCTGGTTTCTTAAATGAGGAAGCGACTTGTTTCTAAGTACTCAAAATAGCTCAAAGAGTTATTAAGAGTTCAGGAAGATCTGAGAGAAAATATTCTGAGCTTTATTCAAGAGAACAGAGAGGATATTTATATAAGATCTGAAGAAGGATCCAGAAGAATCTGAGAAATCAATGGAAATGCCAAGAGGAAAGTTCTCGGCAAAGATGACAAATAAAGATCTGCAATGTTCCATAAAGTTCTATAACTAGCTAAGACTGAAACAGAAGTGACAAGAATGTTCTAGCTGTGGCTTAGTGCCAAGAAAGGATTTCTAATCATTCTGAAGGTGCTGGAAGGTTATGAAAAGTACTAGAAAGATAAAGAAAAGAAATAAACTACACTAAAAATATTATACCAATATAGACTCTCTTGAGTAATTGTCAATGACTGCAACCCTAAATTCACAAGTTATTTCTGGCAAATACTTTTCATGACCCTTGGAACTCAAATTGCTATATTCACTACCTTCTATCCTCAAACTGATAGATAAATCAAGTGAAGAACAGAACACTTAAGCAAATCCTCAGAAACTATATATCTTATAAGTAAGATGATTTGGACTACTACCTGACCTATACTGAGTTTGCCTACAATAATGCCATCCAATCATCTACTGGTTTTTCTCCTTTTCAGTTACTGTATGTTCAAAATCCCAAGACTTCTGTAAGCTTAGTCTTATTCCAACAAACTAGTCATATATAAGTCCTCACTGCTCAGAATATATTGACAAAATGGATTTCCTTTTCAAGATCACCACTATGAATCTGCAAAAGACTCAATAATATCAAGCTAAGTATATTATAGCATACCTGGCTCAATAGAGGTAAATTACAAGGGTTGGATAGCTATGTAGATTGGCTTGAGCACCTAGTTACTTTGTCAAAAAGCAATAAAATGTTCAGATTTATAGATCTAGTATTGGTGTTGGTACTGATACTGGTGTTTAGTGGTATAATATTCAACTGCTGGAGACTTTCTGTAAGCAATTTCCTAATTTGGCAGTGTTCTTAGATTGCACATATGAATGGGTTTCCTTCTGGAGTAGCAGACTAATTTGTATAACCTGGGTAATCATGCAGATTTCCTTAATAGTGGGCTCTCTGGGAATCCATGATTAGTTTCCTTAAGGGTGTGGGTTCTGGATACAGGTTGCTGGTGTGATAGTGATCAATGGGCAATCAGGTTTCTTAATCAGGCAAGTGGACTAAATGTGGCAGGTTTCTTGAGTGCAGTTTCTTTGAATGATGTGGGTTACTTGAACAAATACTGATCAGTGGAATGTGGCAGATCAGCAGACAAATGGCAGCTTATTCCTTAAGCAGCAGACTTAAACTGGCTTAATGGTTCTGGTTTCTTAAATGAGGAAGCGACTTGTTTCTAAGTGCTCAAAATAGCTCGAAGAGTTACTAAGAGTTCAGGAGGATCTTGTGGATTCTGGGAGAAAATATTCTGAGCTTTATTCGAGAGAACAGAGAGGATATTTATACAAGATATGAAAGAAGGATCCAGAAGGATCTGAGTAATCAATGGAAATGCCAAGAAGAAGTTTCTCGGCAATG
>RQIL01041068.1:0-16362 GCA_003951145.1 Jimgerdemannia lactiflua | reverse complement strand
AAGATCCGCAATGTTCCATGAAGTTCCGTGACTAGCTAAGACTGGAACAGAAGTGACAAGAATGTTCTAGCTGTGGCTTAGTGCCAAGAGATGATTTCTAATCATTCGGAAGGTGCTGGAAGGTTACGGAAAGTACTAGAAAGATAAAGAAAAAAGAAATAAACTACACTAAAATGTTACATGGTACCTCATTTCCACTCCAGTCCACTTTCCGATACAAAAAAGTTCATCATTTTCAAGAGAAGTCTACCAATCCACCATGTACCACCAATCCACCATGTTCAGTTTACTGTTTTCAAGTAAATCTGCCTCAAAGCCAATCTTGATGTACCTTTACAGTAATCTGTTGTGCAAATGAAGCAGTCTTGATGTAACTTTGCCAGCTGAAGTCTAAGAGAAGTCTGCCACTTAAGGAATAAGCCGCTATTTTTGAGTTCGCATTCAAGTCCACATTTTTGTCTGCCAATCTGCCCCATTCTGCTAATCTACATTATTCAAGTCTATTTAAGAAGTCTGCCAATCTGCCACATTCTGCTGATCTGCATCATTCATCTGCATCATTCACTCACATTTATTTAAGTAACCTGCAACACCCACTCAATCATCTCATTCACATTAGCCATTTGTCATAAAAGGAACCCAATTGCCCATCATATAAGAAACCTGCATCCAGAACCTGCACTCTTAAGAAAACTGATCATCAGGTTCCCAAAGAGCTCACTCTTATAAGGAAATCCACCAAATTTGCTATACATAAGATTGCCCAAGTCACAGATAGATCAAGTGACACAAAATCACTTATACTCAAGAATACTACCAAATTAGGAAATTACTCACAGAAAGTCTCCAGCTGTTGAATATTATACCACTAAATACCAATACAAGGAACCTATATATATTATCTGAACATTTTGTTGCTTTTTGATAAAGTAACTAGGGGCTCAAGCCAATCTACAACAGCCACCCAACCTTATAATTTGCCTTTATTGAGCCAGGCATGTTATATTTGAGGGCTCAACTGGGAATATTCTCAAAAGAATTATTATGACTTTTCAACTCACAGAACCCAACCTTCAACCTGGAGACCAGTACCATAGCAACCTTTGATACAGCATCAATTTCAGCTACTATAGAAGAAGAAATCCCAGCTCTACAAAGTATTTGGATAGGAAGAGATATAATTATCTCTAGAATTGGATATCACTTAGCATCAGAAGGATCTGACATTGCAGAAGCCAGTACTGTATGAAATCCTCCACTAGTACTACCAGCAGATACACCAACCAGAGATTTTGATAAGCTCACACTAGATGAAGTAGATAACACCAATTAGAATTTTGATAATCTCATCCAAGACCTCAACAATCATCTTGAAAGATTCTCCTCAAGAGTCTTCCTTAATTTACCCAGACCAGTAACCTCAATCTAAAGAATTCAACCCACAAGACTCCCAAGAATAGTACTGAGAAGAGCACCATCTCTCAGATCTTCAGTACCTTTAAACTCATATCCATCAATAGCCAACAACTCAGAATCAGACTCAAAAATCAAAACAGAGTCAGAAGACAGTGAGGATGAAATGGGCACAACTCTACTCACATTTGCAGGATACTTAGAGGAGGATCCAAGAGAATTTATAGATGCAATCAAAGGAATAGCAGTTCTGAGAGACTTGTTAACCCAAAGACAAATAAATTTCTTCAAGGCATAGCTGAGAGAACCAGCCAAAGGCATCTTCACTAGAACTGCAAATAATATCAACACAGACCTAGGAGATATTATGGAAAATACAAAATCAGAAGAAGAACAATATAAGGCCATGCAATACTGGTAGTACTCCCAATGAATCAAATCAAATCGAATTTGACCCAAACTTGATTCAATTCAATCGAATCAAAGGTCCAATTTGATTCGATTTGAATCAAATCAAAGACTAATTTGATTCGAGTTCTGATTCAAACCCTATTTTTTTGAAATGTAATAACTCGACTAATACATGTCCAAATTCAATGATCTTTAGCTTGTTAGATTCCTCTTATATAGGGGAATCTAAAAAGCTAAAAATCATTGAATTTGGACGTGTATTTGTTGAGTTATTACATTTTGAAAAATAGGGTTTGAATTGGACCCTTGATTCGATTCAAATTCAATTCGATTCAAACTTAATTCGAATTGAAAAATCCCAATTCAATTTGATTTGAATGATCCTCAATTTGATTCGATTTGAATTGATTCGATTCATTTGAGAGTACTAAATACTGGATCATTAAAAAGTATACAGGAAATGAAACCTACCACAAAGCTCAAGAATCCATCATGGGAATGAAGATGAACCTTGAAGAATCCCCAAGAGCATTCTTCACCAGAATCCAGAAGAGAATGCATACTGCTGGATTCAATGCTGCCAATCAAGATATCATCAGTCCAATGATCTTTATGAATAGAATTCTACCCAATATTGCTCAACATGTCCAAACCCTGGACATCAGGAAGCCTGAAGAGTAAGTAGATGCAGCTCAAGGATACTTTGATGTCAAACAAGAAACCACCTAGACTGACAATCAAAAAAAAGATAAAGAAGACCTTCTGGTCAAGGCCCTGCAAGAAATCCTTCAAGAAGAATTGAAAGGAGAGAAGCCCACCAAAGAATGGAAGAAGGACAAGAATGAGATTCAAGACCTCAATTCGAAAGTAGACAGACTGGTTGGGCAGATTGAAAGACTCACTACACATGAAAATCGGAATTTCCAGCCAAGCTATCCATACAAAAATCGGAACTATCAGCCAAGGTACCCTTTATGTGAAAATCGGGATTATTACTAGAAAAACCACCCATTCTCTGATAGTTGAAACTATCCTTCAAGAGATAGAGCAGAGATCTAATGCTACAAGTGTGGACAACAAGGACACTATGTTCCCGAATGCAATAACCAAGGCAGCTTAAGGAATTCTGAACCACCAAACCAAAAAGATACCCACAACAAGAGAACAGAAGCTCACCCAGTGGAAGACTATGAGTAGAGTGACAGTGAAGAATACAGTGACCTAGACTTGTATCCAACCAAGGCTGAATATGAAATAGTCTATCCAGCAGAAAAGAGAAAGAGAGCAGTAGGCCACCCCCAAGTAGTAGGAAAGTCTCTCAAAAGAACAAGCAGGAGAACAATTCAAGATGAAGATGAGGAAAAGCAGGTTGATACACCTCCTTGCTCTCCCCCACCATTCATTCCTGAAGCCACTATCAATGGAGAAGATCTCCTACCAGAATCTGCTGATGAAGAGATGGGAGAAGAACCAGAATTGGAAACCAAGACTCCAAAGTCCAAAAAGAAATACATCTCAAAGACCATGCCCCAGAACATCTACAATGAAGCCTGGAAGAAGATCCAAGAAGCCAAGATAAAAGTCTCACTTTTGCAGTTCCTTTAGTTGACATCTGCTAGAGTAAGGAACAAATTGCTATGAACTACCAGATCCTATACAGGAAGAGTTCCCATCCCTTAAGAAGAACCAATAACCCCAGCAGTATAAGCTGCAGAAAGGTATGTCAGCATCTATCTGTTTGGAGAAATTGGAGGCCAGAAGGTGAAAATCCTCATTGATATAGGAGCAGCTATATGTATCATTGCTAAGAAATTTCTGGACAGTATTCAATGGCCCATTGATGGACCCTCTAGCCTCAGCGTCATAGTAGCAGATAGAGCCCAAACTCAACCCCTGGGAGAAGTCCGAAGCATTACTATCACTCTTGGACACATTTAGTTTGCTATCTCCAAGGCAGTTGTGACTGAAGCTATCATCTATGACATAATCCTTGGCATCAATTGGATGAAGGAGATGAATGCAGATGTCAATATTGGTCAACAGGTGCTCAAATTTGACACAGAGGAAAGAAGTATTGAGTCAAAGTCACTAGCTTCAAGCTATCAAAAAAAAAGAAAAAGGTGACTATTCAAGAAGAATATGCCAGCAGCAAAGAATCCACCACTGAAGAGGAAGAAGAGGAGGATTCTGAAAATGACAATGACCCCAGACTGAGGCCCTGAATCAATATGGTAGAAGACAGACCAGAAGATAATATATGGGTACAAGATACTATTCCCATCACAATCGGAGTCATTGCTAGAGAAGCCAGAGGATGTATCAAATACCTCCAAAGATAGAAATGTGAGGAACACTCATCCAGACATGTGGGAATTCGAAAAAGCCCTGGAACTACATGCCCTGACTGCAGAAGAAGAAAGAAGAGATATTTTCATAACACCCAGTCGAAAGGTCATACACAAGTCATGCCCAATCCTGAAATCAAAGCAGCAGAAATATAAACAATTTAGGACCAACCACCAGAGAAAGAAGATGATGGCATTTCTGAAAATGAGGAGCTTCCTGCAATTGTCTCTTGGGATGATCCAAATTGGGCACCACAAGAAGGAGAAGATGACAACACCTTCTGGAGTGAAGAAGAAGCTGGACCCAGCTCTCTGCCAGTCATCCCAAGGCCTGAAACCCATCAAGAAAGAGCCTTCTGAATAAGCAGATGCCCCCATCAAGTTGATTTCCACTCACCAAGAGATTACTGCTATCAATGCCACATATTAGACCAGTAAGCCAGACAGTCCTCCAAACCAAAATCCCCAAAAATTATTGTAGAAAAAACCTCATTTCAAGAATCAGTCACCACACTTGCAAAGAGAAGAAATGGAGTAGGATTCTATACTCAGACAGAAGTGAAACCCCTGTCTACCCTCTCACCAAAGTATGATGCAAATGGATACAGATTCTCAAAGTAAGGAGAAATCGAAGAAAGAAAGAAGCACTTCTAAGCCATGGGATATTGCCATCATGAAAAGCACCTGTAACATTTTAGCATAGTTTATTTCTTTTCTTTGTCTTTCTAGTACTTTCCATAACCTTCCAGTACCTTCTGAATGATTAGAAATCCTTTCTTGATACTAAGCTACAGCTAGAACATTCTTGTCACTTCTGTTCCAGTCTTAGCTAGTCATGGAACTTCATGAAACATTGTAGATCTTTATTTGTCATCATTGCCAAGAATCTTTCTCTTGGCATTTTCATTGATTTCTCAGATCCTTCTAGATCCTTCTTTTAGATTTTGTATAAATATCCTCTCTGTTCTTATGAATAAAGCTCAGAATATTTTCTCTCAGAAATCATAAGATCATCCTGAACTCTTAGTAACTCTTTGAGCTACTTTGAACTACTAGAACTAAGTTGCTTCCTCATTCAAGAAATCAGAACCATTACACTTAGTAGCAGCAGTTAAGTTACACTTTGCCTAAATAAGAAACCTCTCAAGAACTAGTCAAACACTATATCTATGAATCCCAATGCCAATACCTGGGACAACAATACCTATAATACCTCTTACAGCAACTACATCCCACAGAACACACCCTATGTCCAATAAGAAGAAGAGGATGAAATTCCTAATCAGTCATCCAGGACTCTAGAAAGCCTCCTGCACACTGTATTGGCTCAAATCTCTCAACTTCAAGAATGTCTAAACAAGAAGGAGGGTAAAGCTCCTGCACAGTCTATATCAGTACCTACAATGGTATCTCTGACTGCAGTCACCATCAAGCCTCAGAAGTCTGATACCTTTGATGGCCAAAGAGGAGGATTGTCCACTGATGCTTGGCTTTTTCAATTAGAGCAGTATGGAGAACTGACTAATTTGGATGAAGCAGTACTAGTCCAATTTGTCACTATACTCCTCCAAGGGAATGCTGCAATCTGATAGTAAAATCATATCCAGAACATAAGATTCTCTGGCCGAATCAAGGTCTGGGGTGAATTCTCAGATGCTATTAAGGGCCAATTCAAACCTGTCAACAGCACTAAGATTATGCGAGACCACCTGGTGAATGTCAAACAACTCAAGTCTGTGTAAGTATATAATGTACAATTCCTGTCTATTCTTCTGGAGTTACCTCATGTCACTGAAGACAAGAAGGTCGACAAGTATATCCAAGGTCTCAAAGGACAAACCCAAGTTCATATTGAACTAGAAGAACCCAAAGACCTAGACACCATAATGAAAATTGCTAATAGGTTCGATGTCATTACCTATAGCAACTACTTTGGGCAGAAGAGACCACCATTCAAAAACAACCACAGAAGGGAGGAAACTAAAGTCAGAACTGTTGGACCTGCAACAAGAACAAGAAGAATAAGCTTACATCTGAGAAAAAAGAGCACCTCAAGAAGACTAGAGCCTGCTTCTTTTGCCGATAGCCTGGCCACATTGCCACTAAATGTCCCAAGAAGACTACCAAACCCAAGAGAATTCTGGTCCTGTCCAAAGATACTCAAGGTCAACAAGTCAAATAAGAAGTTGTGCTCAATTTCATACAAGTCAACCCTAAGGCCCAGATTCTGCAAGCATAGTCAGAAGAAGCCATTGGTTTGAACCTTCAATCTGTATAATAAGTCACTATTCCTGCTCATGAAAGAAGGCTCATTCCAACTGGTCTTATAGTCAAAATACCCAAGAAACATTATACAAAAATTGCACCAAGATCTGGTCTCAGTGTCAAGCACTCACTGGATATCAGTGCTGGAGTCATTGACTCTGACTTCTGAGGAGAAATGCAAGTCCTACTAGTCAACCACAAGAACCAGCCTTATACTGTCAGCAAAGGTGACAGAATTGCACAGCTCATTCTGGAGTGAGCCACCCTGCCTGCTATTAAGGAAGTCACTAAGTTGTCTTCAACCAAGCAAGATCAGAAAGGCTTTGGCAGTACTAATCAAGTTGCTAGAACCAAGTCAACTCAATGCTCATCTTCAAAGGTCTAGTCAAAGGTCAAGAACTAGATGTCCTCATAGACAGTAGAGCTGTTGGAAACTTCATCAACAAGAACCTTATCAACAAGCTTAAGATTCTTACCAAGCCAGCTAGCAAAAATGGTGGAGTTGTCACTGCTGATGGCACTACTCTACCAATTGACTCAATTGCTGCTAAACTTTCCCTCAAGATTCAGAAGTACTGGGAATATTTAGATTTTGAAGTAGCATCCCTAGGAGACCATGACCTGATCTTAGGCAAACTCTGGCTTATGCAATACAACCCACATATTGATTGAACCAAGAATGAAGTTATCCTGATTCAAGACAGAGTCAACATTACAATCAAACCAGACAAGACTCAGACAAAAACTCCAATTACCACTCTTTCAGCAATCCAGTTCAAGAAGGCCCTCAAGAAAACTACTTATACCTTTGTTGCACTAATCCGACCCAAGAAAGAAGATAAGAAGCTATCAATCAGCAAAAGTATCAAGTTACTGCTGAATAAGTACAAAGATGTCTTCTTAGACAAACTATCTGGTCTATCACCATCAAGAGACCATGACCATGAAATCAAGCTGGTACCTGATGCAGCCATTCCCAAGAAGAAGATGTACTGTATATCACCACTTAAAATTGAAGCAGTCAAGAAGGAACTCAATGAACTTATCAAGTGAGGAGCTATTCAGCCAAGCAAGTCACCTTTTGGCTCTCCAGTCTTATTCATCAAGAAGAAGGATGATATCTTGTGAATATATATAGACTACTGTACACTCAACAAGATTACTGTCAAGAATCATTACCCACTACTACTCATCGACTAAATATTTGATGCTCTCAAGAATGCCAAATACTTCACCAAAATTGATCTTACTTCTGGATATCACTAAATTCACATCAAACCAGAAGACATACCTAAGATGACATTTATGACACTATTTGGACTATATAAATTTCTAGTCATGGCCTTTGGTCTCACTAATGCACCAGCAATCTTTCAAGACCTCATGCAGACTGTCTTCAAGGATCAGCTCTATATCTTTGTACTCATATATATTGATGACATCCTGATCTTCAGTTGCACTGAAGAAGAACATCTCAAACACCTTAAACAAGTCCTCAAGATCCTCTGCAAATGCAAGCTTTATGCAAAGCTCAAGAAGTGTGAGTTCTTCAAAGATCAAGTCAAATACCTTGGACACATTGTATCAGCCAAAGGAATTCAAGTAGATCCAAGGAAAATACAAGCCATTGAACAGTAGCCTGTATCAGCAAGTCTCACTGAACTTAGGTCTTTTCTTGGCCTGGCTGGATACTACCATCGATTTGTCAAGAACTTCTCCAGCATAGCAGAATCTTTGACAAACCTCCTGCAAAAGGAACCCAACTCTGATTACTATTTTCTCTACATCTGAGATACTTTCTGTCAACAAGCCTTTTGAGAACTCAAGAACCACCTGACCCATGCACCTGTTCTTAGAAACATGGACCCAAACTTGAAGTTCACAGTTACTACTGATGCATTTAACTTCGCAATTGGTGCAGTCATCTCTCAAGATGATAGTTAAGGATACAGACCTATTGCCTTCGAGTCAAGGAAATTATCCTCTGCAGAACAAAAGCTAGCCACTCATGAAAAGAAACTCCTGACAACCTCAAGACCTGGTGACACTACCTAAAAGGAGTTGAGTTCAACATAATTACAGATCACAGAACATCAACACTCAACCAACTCTTTCCTGTCAACAAGCCAAGTGGAGTCAGTTACTTCAAACCTTTACCCTGAATATAATCTACAAGCCTGGCAAAACCCTGGTTGTACTAGATATATTCTCAAGAAGGCCTGACCTTGCTGCCATCTTACAAGTCACCATGACATCTGAATTCCTTAACCAGATCAAGACTGCTTACGAACAAGACTCTCTGGTTCTAAAAAAAGATACCAAGGAATTCAAAGAAAAGTACACCTTCAAGGACAACCTTGTATACTATCAAAACAAGGTTTACATTCCTGCCAACTCAGAACTATGATACAAGATCCTTCATAAACATCATGACTCCCCACTAGCTGGTCACCTTGAAACTGAGAAGACCATCAAGAACATTCAATGAGACTACTACTGGCCCAACATACTCAAGGAAATCAAGGAGTATGTTCAAAGCTATGATCTTTACCAAAGAAACAAGTCAAGCAATCAAACACTTGCTGGTTTTCTACAACCATTGCCAATTCTGACCAAGAAGTTTGAACAAGTCACAATGGACTTTATTGTATAACTCCTACAAACCAAATCAGGCTATGATGCCATTGTCATGTTTGTGGACTGTCTCACTAAGATTACAATCACCAAGCCAACCACAACTAATGCCACTGCTCCTGAAATTGCAAGAATCTTCTTCAAGTCTGTCTTCCATCAATATGGACTTTCCCAAGTAATTGTCAATGACCATGACCCCAAATTTATAAGTCACTTCTAACAAGCACTCTTTAAGACTCTTGGAACTCAAATTGTTATGTTCACTACCTTCTACCCTCAAACTAATAGACAAACTGAGCAAATGAATAGAATACTTGAACAAATGCTCAGAAACTACATGTCTTATGAGCAAGATGATTGGGACCACTACCTGACCTATACCAAGTTTACCTATAATAATGCAGTCTAATCATCTACTAGTCTTTTCCCTTTTCAGTAATTATATAGCCAAAACTCCGAGACCCCTGCAAGTCTAGTCTCATTCCAGCAATCCAGTCACACACAAGTCTCCACTGCCCAGAACCTTATCAACAAAATGAATTTCCTTCTCAAGATTGCAACTGTGAATCTACTAAAGGCTCAGCAACATCAAGCTAAGTATGCAGACAAGAAACATTGTGATATTATCTACACTATTGGAGATATGGTTCTACTCAAAGCCAACAACATCAAGACTCAATCTCAAGTTAACTGCCAGTCAGCCAAATTCCAACCCAAGTATCTTGGATCTTTTGAGATCACCAAGCAAGTCTCTACCTATTTTTACCATCTCAGTCTACTGTCAACCATGCAAATACATCCAGTATTTCATGTGTTACAACTCAAGGACTGGAACCAGTCACTCTCTTACCCTGGCCAAATTCCAACACCCTCAGTATCAGTTATGGTTGAAGACTACATCAAGTATAAAGTTGAGAAAATCTTAAACAAACAAGTCTGATACTGTCACAAGTGGATGGGCTACTCCAAATATGATGCTACCTGGAAACCTGCTACCAATCTCAAGAATTCCCAAGACCTCATTCAAGAGTTCGAGCAAAAAGGAACTTATTGACTACTCATAAGATTCTCCTCTTGGATAGTAGATAACATACTGTACTGATCAGGTATATTATGCATCGAGGTACTCTAAGGGATACAGCATCAGCAACAAGATCTACAGAAGAACTCTGTAAACTCTGCAACTAATGAGATTTGAACCAGTTCTCATCTGATCAAGATAATACTTTGGCCCTCATCTTATATAAGGATGGCCGGTCCTTGTCAATGAGCCAATATATTTTATTTGTATTTTCTTTTGGTTTTATTTTCTTGTGTTACCTTCTGAATTCAATAAGGACATTGATTCTTAAGGAGGGGGAGATGTAATATTTTAGCATAGTTTATTTCTTTTCTTTATCTTTCTAGTATTTTTCATAACCTTCCAGTACCTTCCAAATGATTAAAAATCCTTTCTTGGCACTAAGCCATAGCTAGAACATTCTTGTTACTTCTGTTCCAGTCTTTGCTAGTCACAGAACTTTATAGAACATTGCAGATCTTTATTTGTCATCATTGCTGAGAATCTTTCTCTTGGTATTTCCATTGATTTCTCAGATCCTTCTGGATCCTTCTTTCAGATCTTGTATAAATATTCTCTCTGTTCTCATAAATAAAGCTCAGAATATTTTCTCTCAGAAACCACAAGATCATCCTGAACTTTTAGTAACTCTTTGAGCTACTTTGAACTACTAGAACTAAGTTGCTTCCTCATTTAAGAAATCAGAACTATTACAGCACCCAAGATGCTGGCCTTGTCAATATAAAAAGATCTATCTCAGCAAAGATGTAATTGTACACACACTCAAAAGAGAAGATGACTGGACAAAGATTCGAAAGGAGAAGAAGAAGAAGCCTAAAAGGAAGGTCCTCAAGATATATAATCTAGGAGAAGATACCCTAGCTCTCATTCGCTATGTAACTCACCAAGGATGGATAGATGATGCTATCAACTTCATGGAAGCCCTGGATCCCACCAGAAAAAGAGGAATAAATTATCTTCAAGACCCCTCTACTGGAGCAAGATGGCCACACCTAGACATCAGAGGTTGGAAATCTAATACCATAGAAGTCTCAGCCCATGGACAGCCTGTGCTTGGCAAGAACATTGTACAGTTCACTCTACTTCACCCCAATGCAATTCCACCCAAGAAGGCACACTAAGAAGATGTTGGCTATAATCTCAGCAGTCTTTATGACACTACTATGGACCCTGAAAGTATAAAGCTCATCAGAACCAGTATTGCCTTGCAACCACCAAAAGGAACCTATATCTAGTTGATCTCAAGGTCTGGTCTAGCCCTTAAAGGACTCTCTACTGAAGGAGGAACTATTGACCCAGGATACACAGGTAAAATCAAAGTCATCTTAAGAAATGGAAGTAGTGAATGGATTTGAATCAACAAAGGAGACAAAATCACTCAAGTAGTCTTCCTTGAATGTAAGACTCCCCAGCTACAGGAAGTACCCAAGCTCACTCAAGGAACTAGACAAACCAAAGGATTTGAAAGCTCAGATAAGAAGGAAGTATACCTCCTTCAGATCAGCTGATTCAAAGCAGATGCTCCTTAGCAAGTTTTTTATCAACTAGTGAAGCTTCACAAAAACCTCATCCTTGAGCCAGGAGAACAGACCACTATCGAAATCTTTGCATCTCTAGACCCCAGGAACCTCTTCTTTGAACAAAATGAAGAAATCTGAAATCTGCATATAAAAGAATATACATTCCCTGATAAGATGAACCCAGTATACTCTCAAGCAATCAATATAAGCTGGGACAACATCATCTTGCCAAAAGGAACCATCATTGGACACCTTGTGCCTTACCTTAACCAAATACACAGAGAAGTTTATGAATTAAACTTACAGAGAAACAGCAAAAGGTCACAGAAAAAAGGAAAGACCCCTCTGTGACCCAGGAGAAAGTGATGTCTTCCACAAACATTGGAGAAAAATTGACCCCTCAGCAATAATAACAATTGACCAAACTCCTTCATAAATATCAGGATATCTTTATTACAGACTATGACAATCTACCATACAACCCATCATACCACCATAGTATAAATACAGGAAATGCAACACCCATCTGATAGAAACCATACAGGATACCCCACTACTTAAAGATATTCGAAAAAGAACACATACAGGAACTCTTAGACAATGGAGTCATCCAACCCTCTACCAGCCCTTGGGCCAGCCCTATACTTATTGTACCAAAGAAAAGAGGATGGAGACTTGTTGTAGACTTTAGGAAACTCAATACAGTAACCAAAAAAGATACATACCCCTTGCCCTGAATTGATGATCTTCTGGACCAGCTACAAAACATAAGATACTTCAGCAGTATAGATCTATTTGCAGGATTCCATGAGATACCAATGGACTCCAAAGACATTCAAAAGATAGCTTTCCTTACTTTAGAAAAATTGTTTGAGTACCTCTAAATGCCTTTTAGACTCTGCAATGTACCCCCAACCTTCTAGTGAATGATGAACTCAGTATATGCCCCTCTCATCCACTACTGCCTGATTATTTATGTGAACAATTCCAACATCTACTCAGCAAATTTCAAAGACCACCTGCAAGACCTTGAAGAGTTTTTCAAACTCACCCAATAAAACCACCTGAGACTTAACTCAAAGAAGTGCTACTTTGGCAAACAGAAGCTTGAATTTCTTAGATTCATAGTTTCTAAAGATAGAACACATGCAGAACTTTTCTATTCCCAAGACCCCAAAGGAAGCCCTATCCTTCCTGATGCTTGTATTCTATTACAGAAGATTCATCAAGAGATTTGCTGAAATCTCTGCTCTAATCTGAACCTTACTGAAGAAAGGAGTACTGTTTCAATAGAAAGAATTATAAGAAGAAGCCTTCCAAAAATTACAACTCTGCCTGATCTCAGCACCAATCCTAGTCTGGCCAGATCTATAGAAATCTTTTATTCTGTACACTAATGTATCCAAGAATGGCCTCAGAGCAATCCTTATACAAGAAGGACCTGACAAATAGCACTATGTGATAGCTTATACAAGCAGAGCCACCAACAAGTAACAGACCAACTATGGGAGCACCAAATTGGAATACCTTGCAGTCATATGGGCAGTTATCTTGTTCAAATATTATCTCATTGGAAGAAAGTTCACTCTGATCACAGACCATGTGGCCCTCAAATAGTTACTGCACCAAAAAGACCCCACTGGAATCCTTATCTGATGGATTCTCATTCTCTAAGATTATGAAATCAACATTATCTACAAAGCAGAAAGAACTCACAACAATATTGATGTTCTCTCCCACATAATCCAATGAATCAAAGGAAGAGTATGCCCCAGGACTATACTCTCAAAGAAGTTCCCAAGACCATCAAGAAGCAAGAAGATCTCATCCAACAAGAACACCAGAAAGTCCACCAAGGATAGACAAGTATAGAAGACAAGATTCGAGAACAATGTCAATATTGGCCCCACCTCAGAACACAAGTCCGAGACATCATCCAGAAGTGTGATACCTGCCAGAAGTATTAAGGAAAGAAGAACTATCAAGCCCCCCTACAACTAATTCCCCCACCCACTCACATCTTTCAAAGATAGGGAGTAGATGTAATTGGACCCCTGCCAGTAATACTAAAATGAAACAGATATATTCTAGTATTTGCTGAACATCTGAACAAATGGCCTGAAGCATACCCCATAGAGATTGCAGATACCCTGACCATTGTTGGACACCTTCATGACCTCACCCACTAATATGGACCCCCTGAAGAACTCATTTCTGACTGAGGAACTGAATTTGTAAACAACATAATCTCAAGTTATATATGAAATCATAAGATCTACCTAAAAAGAACTATCTCCTATCATCCTCAAACCAATGGGATGACTGAAAGAATGAACCAGACCATCAAGAAAGGACTAATCCTACCAATTGGGATCTCTGCTTACCCGAAATCCTGTAGGAAATCTGAAACATCCCTGCTGCCTCAACCAAATAAAAGCTCTTCAAAATGATGTTTGCTGAGAGGACCAGAACTGCTGACTATGAGAATCTTGGAAAGCTTCTTGAAAAAAGAGATCAGCTACAAAAAGATGCCCAAAACCAGATTATTAAGGCCCAGAAAAGATAAAGGAAGTATTATGACCAGAAGCAGAAGGATCAGAAGATCAAGATTGGAGATCAAGTCCTAGTTTGGAGAAGTATAATTGAAACAAACTTTGTTGCCAAACTAGGACTGAAATAGGAAGGACCATACCTTGTACACAATATTAGAGGAACCAGCATCTATATAAGAAGCATGAATGGACATATCTTGAGAACCCCAGTTCACATCAATTGCCTCAAGATATATCTGCACAAACTATGACTCAGAGGATAGATCAATGCCTCCAGACCCTTATCCTTAGTTTCTTCTAAGCCCTACTAATTCCCTTACCCCAGTTCCACCAACTTGAAGGAACTCCAATACAATTGATTCAGAAGCATCAAGAGAATCTTGCCATTGCCCAGAGATTGCTTCAGATCCACCACCTGCAAGCCTTCTATAATATCAGACAACTGTTACAAGAACAGTAATATATTGAAGAACTAGCTGATATAACCTGCTGAGAAGCAAGAACTACTAAACAGATCTATACCCTATATAAACAAAATGTTGGAGCCCTAGTACAGTCCTACTTCTACCTCAATGATATCCACCAGATGAATGAGACTACCTTCTAGAGCACCCTCTAACAAGTAGACTTTCTGTTTCCTAAAGAATAAGAAGAAGATCCAGAATTAGAATAGAGTGACCCAGGCATAGAAGATGATGGCACAGGTATAGATACAGAAGATGCTTATGTATACTGGAATGATGACTAAAGGATAGTCTGGGACAGACCATTCTTTAGTGGGGGCTGATGTGACAGACCACAAAACATATAACCTAAATTATTATCAGATGATATGAACAAACCAGATGACATAAATACTTAACATAGCATAGTAACCAGCACAGCAACCATTGCTGTGGAAATTGTATAAATAACCAGATAACCAAAGAAAGAAATAATGTGGACAGTGGCTGTCCACTGGACAGTAGCTGTCCACCCAAATACACTATAAATAGCAATCTATAGTTAGCCAGATAGCAACCAGGTAGCAACCACAATGTATAAAAATAAGAGTGAATAAATCTCAGTTCTGAAATTGAAACCAAAAAGCAAAAGACAAGTCTGCCTACAATACTTTGAGAGATATACCTGCCAAAAGCTACTTAATCCTAAAGATTAGATTGCAACACTTAGAAGAAATACTCACTCTAGAGTCTCTTCTAGGAGATTGTAAATATCTGGTACCTTATTTCCACTCCAGTCCACTTTCTGATATAAAAAAGTTTGTCATTTTTAAGAGAAGTCCACTGATCCACCATGTACCACCAATCTGCTATATTTAGTCTGCTGTTTTCAAGTAAATCTGCCTCAAAGCTAGTCTTGATACACCTTTGCAGTAATCTGTCATGCAAATGAAGCAGTCCTGATGTAACTTTGCCAGCCAAAGTCTAAGAGAAGTCCACTGCTTAAGGAATAAGCTGCCATTTTCAAGTCCACATTCAAGTTCAATTCATTTGGGAGTACTAGGTATAGTTTTGTAATTGGTCAGAGTGTTTAATAAATTTAGATCAGGTAAAGTTTTTTTCTTCTTTTTAGTTTTTGTAATATTACTTTTGTGAATATAGTTAAAATATAGAATGCTCTAGCTCTAGTAGGTACTTATCTAAATAAGTAGGATACTAGACCTGGACACTTTTTTTAAATTCATCTGGATTGTATATTACTATCTATAACCTAAGGGTACTTATTAAACTTGGTATAATAAGGAAGTTTTTCAAATTGATGAATACTAATGATATAATTAATCTAAGAGACTTAGTCAGGATTTTCTTAGCTTAAGAAAGCAACTGTCATAATGCCTAAGTACCATCTGTTTGTACTTTTAATTGACTTAGTTTCTTTCTAAATAACTTATATTAATTTGGCCAATTACAGACTTTAATTCTTTAAAGTTTAAGTTTTTTAATTATTCTTTCTTAGATAAAGTCTGAGTCTGAGAATTATTTATATGTATTCTTTAGAGTTCAAGTATTTATAGAAGTCTATATATATATAGAAAGAGACTAAGTCAATTAAAAGTACAAATAGACAGTACTTAGACATTAAGACAGTCACCTTCTTACTAAAAAACTCCTGACCAGATCTTCTATATTGATAATATT
>RQIL01041057.1:0-16367 GCA_003951145.1 Jimgerdemannia lactiflua | reverse complement strand
CTCTATAGACTGCAGCCTCATTTATTAACTATCTAATATATTAATAGTGTTTTTATACCATACCAGTAGCCTCTTCCCAACCATCCTCTATCACACATCTATACTTAACTACCCACCAACTTCAACTCTTATAAATATAACCTCTTCTCCAATAACTTGAGCCCTTTTCCCACTCTTATTATAGATAGTCACCACCAACTTCCTATAGTGACCTCTCTGCAAGCCCCACCCTTTCTACCACCCCAACAGTAAGTCTATCAGCAATCTCTTCCACCTTACTATCTTTTTCTCTCTTGTCATCAGCTTGCTCTCCTCAAACACTACCTGCCAATAATCTGTAAGCCCCACCCATATTACCAATGTCTACCTCAATGTGAGCCACTCATCACTAATTCTCCTCAGCATTTGCCTCTTCAAAACTTCCTAGTAATCAGTTATATGACTCCTGTAGACTCCTCTTAGTCTGTCTTCTACCTCCTCCCAGAAGCTATCTAGGACCTCACACTTACCAAGCCAGTGTTCTGGAGTTTGCACCACTCTCTCTTCCTGCCTGACTTCCAAACACTCCTCTCACTCAAAGGCCCCTTCTGGTACTAAATGGCCTAACCAGAAGTTCAACATTATATTCCATCTCAGTACCCTCCACCATACTATTTAGAATTTGGAGGGCATCCACTTCTTCATCTTTATCTCTCAGGTCCACAGCCCTCTCTAGTCCCACTTCTCTCCAATTCCCACTTGCTGCCATCCCTCTGGTCAAAGGTTCTATCCTATTTCTCCTGACTCTCCAATCCCACCCTCAGGTCAAAGTCCATTGCCAGCATACCTCCCAATAGCAACTTGTGCCACTACTACATCTCTGCACTCTGCTGCCCAGTCTCTACAAGTCCCTCTCACCTAACACCAATCCTGTACACCCCCTCAGCCACCTCCTACCAGAACTATCTATACTGGAGCCTTTTACTTTCTCCACTCTCCACCAATGCCCATAGATCCCCTGAAGACCCTGTAGGGCATACCTAGCCTCCCACACCTTCTGTATCAAAGGGACTCATTCACTATCTTTCAGCACTATCACTTTCTTCAACCACTATGTATAAAGACAGTGCAGCTTTTTAGAGAAGTCCATTAGCCCTAAGCCCCCCCTCTCCACCAGAGTCACCAAGACTTCCTACTTAATCTGACTCCTGCAGCCTGCCCAAATCCACTCTCTTGCCAACTTCAACAGCCTCTTGACCACCCACACCAGAAAGTCCAAGTGGTATACCAGATACCACAACTTCAGTATCTAGTAAATATTCAATATAGTCACTCTACCAGCCAGAGAGATATGCCACCCTCCCCAGCTCCTCAGTACATCTCCCCATATTTCCACCTTGGCCTCCCATCATGCCTTAGATAGTACTGATCCATATACTAAGAGGAAAATTCCCAAGTACTATACTGCTTTCCCAGGGGGAACAATAGTGCCAATAATGTCCCCCCCAACCAATCCATTTCCCAGAACCATCATTTCACATTTGTGCTAGTTTAACTTCTGCCCAGAGCACTGTTCATACTACCCTACAGTCTTCTTAAGCTCTGCTACATCCTCAGTGGTGCCCAGGCCTACCACTATATTGTCTGCAAAGGCCTCTACTTTCTAATTTATGCCCAGTACAGTCAACCCTTTGATTCTTCTTCTAACTCTATCCAATAGCAGCTCCAAGGGCAATGCATATAGAATCAGAGACAAGGGGCCCCCCTATGGCACTCTATGCCCAAGAAGGAAGATAACTCCTCTATGTCCATTCACTATAATTGCTACCTGACTTCCCTCCAGAAGGTGGATAATTATGTTCCCCAGTTCCTCAGGTATCCCAATCCTCTCCAATACCTTCCTCAGCCAGACTTTCCACACCCTATCATAAGCCTTCTTCTGGTCCAAGAAAACCAGTCAGCCATCCACTCCAGCAGCTTTAGCCCCTTCAATAACACCATACACCCAAGCTGTGCTATTCCTGATTAACCACCCCCCAACAAAGCCCTGCTGCTCCTCTTCTAGGACCTGCTATGCTACCATCTGTAGTCTCACCACTAGTACCTTTATGACCAACTTTCTGTCTATATCCAGGAGCATAATTAGATACCAATTCTTCCAGTTCTCCCTCCGTCTCTTATTCTTATAGAGTAGTGCCACTAATCTCAACTTTTGACCACTAAGTCAGGACCCAGACTCAATCACTTTATTACATATATTCCTCATCTCATGGCATATTTTCTCTACTTCTACCATCTTCTTCCAGAAGTCCCAGGGCAGCCCATCCTCCCCAGGGGCAGTCTCTGACTTTATAGTTGCCAAGACATGCAAAATCTCCTCCTCTCTCATATATCTCATCAGCTCCTCTAGCCCTTCTACTCTTGGGGGACACCAGTCCTCCAAATACTCTACAATGGCCTCACTATCCACACCTCCCTCTTCCTCACTCCACAGCTTCCTCCAATGATCCTTAAGCTTGCCAAGGATCCTTTGGACCCTAGTTACTAAGCTACCATCACTTTAATGATCCCCTCCAACTATTGCTTCACTCTTCTCACCCTCAGCAGCCTAAAGAGATACTTGGTCAGTCTCTCTCCCTCCTCTAGCCCCTACCACCTAAGTCTTGCTGCCATCTTCTGTATATGACTCTCCTTCTCCATTCTCCAGACTCTCTTCAATTTCTCAATCTCCATTCTTACTTATGTATGTCACCCACCAGTCCTCTTTCTCCCCTATACTTCTTCAAGTCTGATCACTATCATAACAGTTATTCCAATCAATAGAATGCCTACAGTCCCTTCTTCTGCTGAAGCCTCCCTCTCTGCCTCCCAACTTCACCCCAGTATATTCTTGCCACTTCTTTCAACTTCACCTACCTGAGCCCCACTGCAGCTCCCTCCTCTCTCCATCTAGTCACACTAGACACTACCATCCCCTCCTACTTCTTCTATAACTCCCCATCTGCCAGAAGTACACAATTGAGTCATCAATGTCCAGGCCCCTCTCTACTACCCCCAAAGTTTCTCTGCCCTAGCACTCCTCAATGGTCTCACCAAGGACACCAGACCACTCCAAGTTTCTGCCAGACATCTTCTCTCCAGTAATCAGCTGAGAACACCCAGTCAATTCTTATTTTCAGTCTATCTACCCAATGAGTGAATACCTTATTCACTTCTCACTTAGTCCTCTCCACATCTCCCAAAGCACTCAGCCTCTCAATCTCCTCCTATCTGCCCAGCCCACCACTTCAGTCAACTATTCCTGCTCCCCCATCTGACTAATCCAGAGCAGTATCCCACACTATATTGAAATCACTATCCAGAATATCCACCCCAGCCTCCATCAGTGATCCATCCTCAAGCAGCCCTTTCAATCAGTCCACTCTGGTTGGAAGAACTGCTTGAGGATGGATCACTGATAGAGGCTGGGGTGGATATTCTGAGTAGTGATTTCAATATAGTGTAGGATACTGCTCTGAATCAGTTATTAGAATCTTTGATACTTCTTTTTCTAAAATTTGAGTATATATATTGATCTTTTTCTACTCTCCAAGATTTACTATTATTATCTTAAAATTTTATTAGATAAATAGTTTAAGAGCAGATTAAATTATTTTCTTGAAGCTTCTATAGTATAGGCTCCAAATAAGAGCAAAGTATAGTTCTTGATTTATTTGAGAGAGCAGAAAGCAGTCTTCTCTTAAAAGGACTTTTTTTCTTTTTATTATGTTCTTAGGATTCTGATAGAGTATTAATATTGGAGTTCTTAGTTCTCTTCTTATAGACTATAGTGAACTAATATTTTTACAAAAACATAATCCATCTGATAAAAATTTCTGTATATTTTTATTTATTGAACAATATTGTAAAGCTTAGTAATCTATAAATTCCAACTTAATAGATTCTTAGTTTACTTATATCTCATTTATAGTCTTTCTAGCATATTTAATAATATGCTCTCTCTTTTAATCATTTTGTTAAGACAGAATTGATATAAGTCCAAGAACTGAGATATTAGTTACTAAGATAAATAGTTTATTAAAATTTGATTAAACCAGAATAAGTGCTTTAATAAAGATCTTTTTGAGTAAATCAAATAACTTCTATTATTCTTCTTTTTAGAAAAATAGTTAGTCTATCTTAGAAGTATTTTATAGTAATACTACTTTATTTACAAAGATTAGAATAAATCATCAGTAGTAAGAAACCAATATGAGAAAGAATATGACTTTCTTTATTAAGATTAGAGTAGAATAATTCTTGAATTTCTCTACTTTATATTATGACAAACTACCAAAAACATAGCCTCCTCATAATTAACCAGATGACACAAACCCCTCATAATTAGCCAGATGATGCAAACAAACCAGATGACATGAACACTTAGTATAGTAACCAGCACAGCAACCATTGCTGTGGAAAACTGTATAAATAACCAGATAGCTAAAATAGGAAAAATCCCTGATAGTGGCTATCACCCTGACAGTGACTATTATTCTGATAGTGGCTGTTACCCCAAACACACCATAAATAGCAAACCTATAATTAGCCAGATAGTAACCAGATAGCAACTACAATGTATAAAATACCTTAGAGACAAGAGTGAATAAACCTCAGTCCAAAATTGAATCCAAAGCAAAAGATAAGTCTGCCTATAACACTTTGAGAGATATGCCTGCCAAAAGCCACTTAATCCTAAAGATTGGATTGTAATACTTAGGAGAAATGCCTACTCTAGAGCCTCTTCTAGAAGATTGTGAGCTTGGTATCTCATTTCCACTCCAGTTAACTTTTCGATACAAAGAAGTTTATTAAGAGAAGTCAGTTGTTTTTGGTTTATTTGCCAGATAAGCCTGAAGAAGAAGTTTGCTATTTTCAAGTAATCTGCCAGTTTAAGTCCACCTCTCAAAGCCAGTCAATCAATGTAACTTTGAAGCCCAAAGTCTTGCCACCATATTTTGATCACCGATCAACTGCATTCCACCGATCACCTGCATCATTTGCCCACATCATTCAAGTCTGCTGCCTTTTATCCACTGATCTATTATGCTTTATAGAATCTGCCTTGTTCCAACCACCTCATTCAGCTGCATTGACTGCATAACCACATCATTCAAAGAATCCATATCGCTCTAAGAAATCTGCATTTATTAAGGAAATCTGATCACTGTCATACCAGCAACCCACATCTACTTAAAGAAAACTAATCACTAGATTCCCAGAGAGTCTGCTTTTAAGGAAATCTGCCTGATTACTCAAGATTGTTGGGTCATACAAATTAGTCTACTGCTCTAGTTCATATGTGCAACCCAAGAATGCCACCTAAAAAGAAAATCACCCAAATCAACTATACAGAATTCTCCAGCTTGAATATTATACCACTAAACACCAGTATCAGCACCAATATCAGTACATCTATATATATTATCTGAACATTTTGTTACTTTTTGACAAAGTAACTGAGGGCTCAAGCCAATCTATGTATATAGCTGCCCAATCTTGTAATTTGCCTCTATTGAGCCAGACACATTATATTTGGGGACTCAACTGAGAATATTCTCAAAAAGAATTAGTGTAACTTTTCAGCTTACAGAACCCAATCTTCAATCTGGAGACCAGTACTACTGTAACCTTTAATACAATACCAATCTCAGCCATTACAGGAGAAGAAATCTCTGCTCTACAAAGTGTTTGGACAGAAAGAGACATAATTACCTTTAGAATCAGATACCACTCAGCATCAGAAGGATCTGACATTGCAGAAGCCAGCACTATACAAAATCCTCCACCAGTACCACCAGTAAAGACACCAACCAGAGATTTTGACAAGCTCACACCAGATAAAGTAGACAACACTAATCAAGACTTTGACAATCTCATCCAAGACCTCAACAATCATCTTGAAAGATTCCCCCCAAGAGTCTTCTCTGATTTGCCCAGACCAGTAATCCCAATCTAAAGAATTCAACCCACAAGACTCCCAAAAATAGTACTGAGAAGAGTACTATCTCTCAGATTTTCAGTACCTTCAAGCTCATATCCATCAATAGTCAATAACTCAGAATCAGACTCAGAAATCGAAACAGAGTCAGAAGACAATGAGGATGAAATGGACACAACTCTACCCACATTTACAAGATACCCAGAGGAGGATCTAAGAGAATTTATAAATGTAATTGAAGGAATAGCAGCCCTGAGAGACTTGTCAACTCAAAGATAAATCAATGTTTTCAAGGCACAACTGAGAGAACCAGCCAAAGACATCTTCATCAGAACTACAAATAATATCAACACAGACCTAGGAGATGTCATGGAAAATGCAAGGTTAGAAGAAGAACAATATGAGGCTATGCAATACTGGATCATTAAAAAGTATACAGGAAATAAAACCCACCACAAAGCTCAAGAATCCATCATGGGAATGAAGATGAATCTTGGAGAATCCCCAAGAAAATTCTTCATCAGAATTCAGAAGAGAATGCATGCTGCTGGATTCAATGCTACCAATCAAGACATCATTGGTTTAATGACCTTCATGAATGGAATCTCACCCAACATTGCTCAACATGTCTGAACCTTGGGCATCAGGAAGCCTGAAGAGCAAGTAGATGCAGCCCAAGGATATTTTGATATCAAACAAGGAACCACCTGGACTGACAATCGAAAAGAAGACAAAGAAGACCTCTTGGTCAAGGCCCTGCAAGAAATCCTCCAAGGAGAATCAAAAGGAGAGAAGCTCATCAAAGAATGAAAGAAGGACAAGAATGAGATTCAAGACCTCAATTTAAAAGTAGACAGACTGGTTGAGCAGATTGAAAGGCACACTACATGCAAAAATCGGAATTTCCAGCCAAGCTATCTATACAAAAATTGGAACTATCAGCCAAGGTACCCTCCATACGAAAATCAGGATTATTACCAGAGAAACTATCCATCCTCTGATAGTTGAAACTACCCTTCAAGAAACAGAGCAGAGGTCCAATGTTATAAGTATAAACAGTAAGGACACTATGCTACTAAATGCAACATCTAAGGCAGCTTAAGGAATTCTGAACCACCAAACTGAAAGGATATCCACAATAAGAGAACAGAAGCTCACCCAGTTGAAGACTATGAGCAGAGTGACAGTGAGGAATACAGTGACCTGGACTTGTATTCAACCAAGGCTAAATACAAAACAGTCTACCCAGCAGAAAAGAAAAAGAGAGCAGTAGGCCACCCTAGAGCAGTAGGAAAACCACTCAAAAGAGCAAGCAGAAAAACCATTCAAGAGGAAGATGAAGAAGAGCAGGTTGATACACCTTCTTGTTCTCCTTCACTTTTCATCCCTGGAGCTACTATCAATAGAGAATGTAACATTTTAGCATAGTTTATTTCTTTTTCTTTGTCTTTCTAGTACTTTCTGTAACCTTCTAGTACCTTCTGAATGATTAGAAATCCTTTCTTGGTACTAAGCCACAGCTAGAACATTCTTGTCACTTCCGTTCCAGTCTTAGCTAGTCACGGAACTTCATGGAACATTGCAGATCTTTATTTGTCATCATTGCCAAGAACTTTCTTCTTGGCATTTCCATTGATTACTCAGATCCTTCTGGATCCTTCTTTCATATCTTGTATAAATATCCTCTCTGTTCTCTCAAATAAAGCTTAGAATATTTTCTCCCAGAATCCACAAGATCTTCCTGAACTCTTAATAACTCTTCGAGCTATTTTGAGCACTTAGAAACAAGTTGCTTCCTCATTTAAGAAATCAGAACCATTACAGAGAAGATCCCCTACCAGAATCTACTGATGAAGAGATGGGAGAAGAACCAGAATTGAAAACCAAGACTCCAAAGTCTAAAAAGAAATATATCCCAAAGACCATGCCCCAGAACATCTACAATGAAGCCTGGAAGAAGATCCAAGAAGCCAAGATGGAAGTTCCACTCTTGCAGTTCTTTCAACTGACATCTACTGAAGTGAGAAACAAGTTGCTACAAACCACCAGATCTTATACAGAAAAAGTTTCCATTCCTCAAGAAGAACTAGTAACCCCAGCAGTACAAGCTGCAGAAAGACATGTCAGCACCTATCTGTTTGGAGAAATTGGAGGCCAAAAGGTGAAAATCCTCATTGATACTGAAGCAGCTATATGTGTTATTGCTAAGAAATTCCTAGAGAGCATTCAATGGCCCATTGATGGACCCTCTAGCCTCAGTATCATAGTAGCAGATGGAGCCTGAACTCAACCCCTGGGAGAGGTCCAAAACATCACCATCACTCTTGAACACATCCAGTTTGCCATCTCCAAAGTAGTTGTGACTGAAGCTGTTATTTATGATATGATCCTTGGCATCAATTGGATGAAGGAGATGAATGCAGATGTTAACATTGATTAACAAGTACTCAAATTCGACTACAGAGGAAAGAAGTACCAAGTCAAAGTCACCAGCTTTGAGCCATCAAAGAAGAAGAAAAAGGTGACCATTCCAGAAGAATATGCCAGCAGTGAAGAATTCACCACAGAGGAGGAGAAGAGGAGGATTCTGAAAATGACAATGACCCCAGACTGAGGCCCTGAATCAACATGGTAAAAGACAGACCAGAAAATAATGTATGGACACTAGATACTATTCCCATCACAATCAAAGCTATTACTGGAGAAGCCAGAGAATGCACCAAATGCCTCCAAAGACAAAAATGTGAAGAACACTCATCCAGACATGTGGGAATCTGAAAAAGCCCTGTCACTACTTACACTGAATGCAGAAGAAGAAAGAAGAGATGCCTTCACAATACCCAGCTAAAAAGCCATACACAAGTCATGCCCAATCCTGAAATCAAAGCAGCATAAGTACAAGCAATTTGGGACCAACCACCAGAGGAAGAAGGTGATGGCATTTCCGAAAATGAAGAGCTCTCTGCAATTGTTTCATGGGATGATCTGAATTGGGCACCACAGGAAGGAGAAGCTGATAACACCTCCTGGAGTGAAGAAGAAGCAGAACCCAGCTCTTGGCCAGTCATCCCAAGGTCTGAAACCCATCAAGAAAAAGCCTTCCAAATGGGCAGATGCCCCCACCAAGTCATTTTTCACTCACCAAGAGACTACTGCTATCAATGCCATATACTGGACCAATAGTCCAGATAGTCTATTAAAAGAGAATCTCTGAAAATCATTATAGAAGGAATCTCATTGGAAGAATCAGTCACCACACTTACAAAGAGAAGAAATGGAGTAGGATTCTACACTCAGACAGAAGTGAAACCCCTCTCTACCCTCCCACCAAAGTATGATGTGAATGGATACAGATTTCTGAAACTAAGAGAAATCAAAGAAAGAAAGAAGCACTTCTAAGCCATGGGATGGGATATTGCCATCATGGAAAGCACCCAAGATGCTGGCCTTGTCAATATAAAAAGATCCATCTCAGCAAGGATGTGATTGTGCACACACTCAAAAGAGGAGATGACCAAGCCCAGATTTGAAAGGAAAAAATAAAGAAGCCCATAAGGAAGATCCTTAAGATATATGATCTAAGAGAAGATATCCTGGCTCTCATTTACCATACAACTCGCCAAGAATGGATAGATAATGCCATCAATTTTATGGAAGCCCTAGACTCCACTGGAAAAAGAGGAATCAATTATCTTTGAGACCCCTCTACTGGAGCAAGATGGCCATATCTAGACATCAGAGGTTAGAGATCTGAAGCAACAGAAGCCTCAGCCCATGGACAGCCTATACTTGGCAAGAACATTGCACAGTTCACTCTACTTTACCCCAATGCAATTCCACCCAAGAAGGCATACTAAGAAGATGTTGGCTATGATCTCAGCAGTCTTTATGATACTACTATGAGTCCCAAAAGTACAAAGCTCATCAGAACTGGTATTGCCATACAACTGTCAAAAGGAACTTATATCCAGTTGACCTCAAGGTCTGGCCTAGCCCTTGAAGGACTTTCTACTGAAGGAGGAACCATTGATCTAGGATACATAGGAGAAATCAAGATTATCCTAAGAAATGGAAGTGGTGAATGGATTCAAATCCACAAAGAAGACAAAATCACTCAAGTAGTCTTCCTCAAATACAAGACTCCTTAGTTGTAAGAAGTATCCAAGCTCACTCAAGGAACCAGACAAACCAAAGGATTTGGAAGCTCAGACAAGAAGGAAGTACATCTCCTTCAGGTCAGCCAATTTAAAGCAAATGTCCCTCAGTAAGTTTTCCACCAACCAGTGAAGCTTCACAAGAATCTCATCCTTGAGCCAGGAGAGCAGACCACTATTGAAATCTTTGCACCACCAGACTCCAGGAATCTCTTCTTCAAACCTAATGAAGAAATCCGAAATCTGTATATAGAAGGATATATATTCCCTGACAAAATGAATCCAGTACACTCTCGAGCAACCAACACAAGCTGGGACAACATCATCTTGCCAAAAGGAACCATCATTGGATATTTTGTGCCTTACCTCAACTGAACATACAGAGAAGTTTATGAATTGAACTTATAGGGAAACAGCAAAAGGTCATAGAAGAAAGGAAAGGCCCCTCTGTGACCCAGGAGAAAGTGAAGCTGTAACATTTTAGCATAGTTTATTTCTTTTTCTTTTGTCTTTCTAGTACTTTCCGTAACTTTCCAGTACCTTCCGAATGATTAGAAATCATCTCTTGGCACTAAGCTACAGCTAGAATATTCTTGTCACTTCCGTTCCAGTCTTAGCTAGTCATGGAACTTCATGGAAATTGCGGATCTTTATTTGTCATCATTGCCGAGAACCTTCCTCTTGGCATTTCCATTGATTACTCAGATCCTTCCGGATCCTTCTTTCATATCTTGTATAAATATCCTCTCTGTTCTCTCGAATAAAGCTCAGAATACTTTCTCCCTGAACCCACAAGATCTTCCTGAACTCTTAGTAACTCTTCGAGCTACTTTGAACCTCTAGAATTTAGTCGCTTCCTCATTTAAGAAACCAGAACCGTTACACTTGGTAGCAGCAGTTAAGTTACACCTTGCCTAACAAGAAACCTCTAAAGAAACCCTTCAAGAACTACTTGAACACCATGGATACCGATAACTGGGGCAATACCCCTTACAATAACTACGTCTCACAGAACACACCCTACATTCAGCAAGAAGAAGAGGAGGAACAGCCAATTCCGACTCAGTCATCTGGGACTCTAGAAAGCCTGCTGCACACTGCACTGGCTCAAATTTCCCAACTTCAAGAATACCTAGACAAGAAGGAGGGTAAAGCTCCTGTATCTACATCTATACCCATAATGGTATCTCCGACAGCAGTCACCATCAAGCCTCAGAAGCCTGACACCTTTGATGGCCAAAGAGGAGGACTGTCTACTGATGCCTGGCTTTTCCAATTGGAACAGTATGGAGAACTGACCAATTTAGATGAAGCAGTACTAGTCCAATTTGCCGCCACACTCCTCTGAGGGAATGCTGCAATCTGGTGGCGAAATCATATCCAGAATACAAGATTCTCTGGCCGAATCAAGGTCTGGGGTGAATTCTCAGATGCCATTCAAGGCCAATTCAAACCTGTCAACAGCACCAAGATCGCGCAAGACCGTCTGGCGAATATCAAACAACTCAAGTCTGTGCAAGCATACAATGCACAATTCCTGCCAATTCTTTTGGAGCTACCTCATGTCACTGAAGACGAGAAGGTTGACAAGTACATCTGAGGTCTCAAAGGACAAATCCAAGTTCGTGTTGAACTAGAAGAACCCAAAGACCTAGACACTGCAATGAAAATTGCTGATAGGTTCGATATCATTACCTATGGCAACCGCTTCGAGCAGAAGAGACCACCATTCAACAACAACCACAGAAGGGAGGAAACCAAAGTCAGAACTGTTGGACCTGCCCCCATGGATCTAGACACCATCGACAAGAACAAGAAGAACAAGCTTACACCTGAGGAAAAGGAGTGCCTCAAGAAGGCTGGAGCCTGCTTCTTTTGCCAACAGCCTGGCCACATTGCCACCAAATGTCCCAAGAAGACTACTGAACCCAAGAGGATCCTGGTCCTGTCCAAAGACACTCAAGGTCACCAAGTCAAACAAGAAGTTGTACTCAATTTCATGCAAGTCAATCCCAAGGCCCAGATTCCTCAAGCACAGTCAAAAGGAGCCATTGGTTTAGACCTTCAATCCGTCCAACATATCACTATTCCTGCAGTCGAAATACCCAAGGAACATTATGCAAGAATTGCACCAAGATCTGGCCTCAGTGTCAAGCACTCACTGGATGTTGGTACTGGAGTCATTAACCCTGACTTCTGAGGAGAAATGTAAGTCCTACTAGTCAACCACAAGGACCAACCTTATACTGTCAATGAAGGTGACAGAATCGCACAGCTCATCCTGGAGCAAGCCACTCTACCTGCCGTCAAGGAAGTCACCAAGTTATCTTCAATCAAATGAGATCAGAAAGACTTTGGCAGCACTGATCAAGTTGCTAGCATAGCCGAGAACCGAGCCAACTCAATGCTCATCTTCAAAGGTCTAGTCAAGGGCCAAGAACTAGATGTTCTCATAGACAGTGGAGCTGTTGGAAATTTCATCAATAAGAGCCTCATCGACAAGCTCAAGATCCTCACCAAGCCAGCTGGCAAGAATGGTGGAGTTGTCACTGCTGATGGCACCACTCTACCAATTGACTCAATTGCCGCTAAACTTCCCCTGAAGATTCAGAAGTACTGGGAACATTTAGATTTTGAAGTGGCACCCCTAGGAGATCATGACCTGATCTTAGGCAAACCCTGGCTTACATGACACAACCCACACATTAATTGGACCAAGAATGAAGTTACCCTGATTCAAGATGGAGTCAACATCACAATCAAGCCAGACAAGACTCAGACAAGAACCCCAATTGCCACTCTTTCGGAAATCCAGTTCAAAAAGGCCCTCAAGAAAGCTACCTGTGCCTTTGTTGTACTGCTCCGACCCAAGAAAGAAGACAAGAAGCTGTCAATTAGCGAAAGTGTCAAGCTACTGCTAAATAAGTACAAGGATGTCTTCCCAGACAAGCTACCTGGCCTACCACCTTCAAGGGACCATGACCACGAAATCAAGCTGGTATCAGATGCGGCCATCCCTAAGAAGAAGATATACCACATGTCACCACTCGAAATCGAAGCAGTCAAGAAGGAACTCAACGAACTTATCGAGCGAAAAGCCATTCAGCCAAGCAAGTCACCCTTTGGCTCCCCAGTCCTATTTGTCAAGAAGAAGGATGATACTCTGCGAATGTATATAGACTACTGCACACTCAACAAGATTACTGTCAAGAATCATTACCCACTACCTCTCATTGATCAAATCTTTGATGCTCTCAAGAATGCCAAGTACTTCATCAAGATTGACCTGACCTCTGGGTATCACCAAATTCGAATCAAGCCAGAAGACATACCCAAGACTGCCTTCATGACACCATTTGGTCTCTACAAATTTCTAGTCATGGCCTTTGGTCTCACCAATGCACCAGCAACCTTTCAAGATCTCATGCAGACTGTCTTCAAGGATCAACTCTATATCTTTGTACTCGTGTACATTGATGACATCCTGATCTTCAGTGGCACCAAAGAAGAACATCTCAAACACCTTGAACAAGTCCTCAAGATTCTCCGTGAACACAAGCTTTATGCAAAGCTCAAGAAGTGTGAATTCTTCAAAGATCAAGTCGAATACCTTGGACACATTGTATCAGCCAAAGGAATTCAAGTAGACCCAAGGAAAATACAAGCCATTGAACAGTGGCCTGTATCAGCAAGTCTCACTGAACTTAGGTCCTTCCTTGGTCTGGCTGGATACTACTGCCGATTTGTCAAGAACTTCTCTGGCATAGCAGAATCTTTGACAAACCTCCTGTGAAAGCAACCCAACTCTGACCTCTATGTTCCCTACATCTGGGACACCTTCTGTCAACAAGCCTTTCAAGAACTCAAGAACCACCTGACCCATGCACCTGTTCTTAGAAACATGGACCCGAACTTGAAGTTCACTGTCACTACTGATGCATCCAACTTCGCAATTGGTGCAGTCATCTCTCAAGATGAAGGACAAGGACACAGGCCCATTGCATTCGAGTCAAGAAAACTGTCCCCTGCAGAACAAAAGCTAGCCACTCACGAAAAGGAACTCCTGGCAATCATCCATGCCCTCAAGACCTGGCAACACTACCTAGAAGGAGTTGAGTTCAACATGATCACAGATCACAGATCCCTTCAGTACATTAACACCCAACCAACTCTTTCCCGTCAACAAGCCAAGTGGAGTCAGTTACTCCAGACCTTCACACCGAACATCATCTACAAGCCTGGCAAAACCCTGGTTGTACCAGACGCACTCTCAAGAAGACCTGACCTTGCTGCCATTCTACAAGTCACCGTGGCATCTGAATTCCTTAACCAGATCAAGACTGCATATGAACAAGACTCTCTGGTTCTACAAAAGGACACCAAGGAATTCAAAGAAAAGTACACCTTCAAGGACAACCTTGTATACTATCAAGACAAGGTCTACATTCTGGCCAACCCTGAACTTCGGTACAAGATCCTTCACGAATATCATGACTCCCCACTAGCTGGTCACCTTGGAACTGAGAAGACCATCAAGAACATTCAACAAGACTACTACTGGCCCAACATGCTCAAGGAAATCAAGGAGTATGTTCAAAGCTGCGACCTGTATCAAAGGAACAAGTCAAGCAACCAAACACCTGCCGGTCTTCTGCAACCGTTGCCAATTCCGACCAAGAAGTTCGAGCAAGTCACAATGGACTTCATTGTACAACTCCCACGAACCAAATCAGGCTATGATGCCATTGTCGTGTTTGTGGACCACCTGACCAAGATCACAATTGCTGAGCCAACCACAACCAATGCCACTGCCCCTGAAATCGCTAGAATCTTCTTCAAGTCTATCTTCCATCAATATGGACTTCCTCAAGTAATTGTCAGTGACCGCGACCCCAAATTCACAAGTCACTTCTGGCAAGCACTCTTCAAGACTCTTGGAATGCAAATCACTATGTCCACCGCCTTCCACCCTCAAACTGATGGACAGACTGAGTGAATGAACAGAACACTTGAACAAATGCTCAGAAACTATGTGTCTTATGAGCAAGATGATTGGGACCACTACCTGACCTACACTGAGTTTGCCTACAATAACACAGTCCAATCATCTACTGGTCTTTCCCCCTTTCAGTTACTACATGGTCAAAATCCCAAGACCCCTGCAAGCCTAGTCTCATTCCAGCAATCCAGTCACACACAAGTCCCCACTGCCCAGAACCTTATCAACAAAATGGATTCCCTTCTCAAGATTGTGACTGTGAATCTGCTAAAGGCTCAACAACATCAAGCTAAGTATGCAGACAAGAAACGTCATGATGTCACCTATACTATTGGAGATATGGTTCTACTCAAAGCCGACAACATCAAGGTTCAATCTCAAGTCAACCGCCAGTCAGCCAAATTCCAACCCAAGTATCTTGGACCCTTCGAGATCACTGAGCAAGTCTCTACCTACTCCTACCGTCTCAGTCTACCGATAACTATGCATATACATCCAGTACTCCATGTGTCACAACTCAAGGCCTGGAACCAGTCACCCTCTTACCCTGGCTGAATTCCGACACCCTCAGCACCAGTTATGGTTGAAGACCACATCGAGTACGAAGTCGAGAAAATCTTAGACAAATGAGTCCAATACCATCGCACAGAATACCTAGTTAAGTGGATGGGCTACCCTGAATATGACACTACCTGGGAACCTTCTGCCAATCTCAAGAACTCCCAAGACCTCATTCAAGAGTTCGAGCAAAAAGAAACTCATTGACTGCCCGTGAGGTTCTCCCCTTGAATAGTAGATGACCTACTGTACTGATCAGATATATTACGCATCGGGGCACTCTAAGGGATACAGCATCAGAAACAAGACCCACAGAAGAACTCTGTAAACCCTGCAACTAACGAGGTTCGAACCAGTTCTCATCTGATCAAGATGATACTTTGGCCCTTGCCTTATACAAGGATGGCCAGTCCTTGCCAATGAGCCGATATATTTTATTTGTCTTTTCTTTTGGTTTTATTTTCTTGTGTTACCTTCCGAATTCAATGAGGACATTGATTCTTAAGGAGGAGGAGATGTAACATTTTAGTGTAGTTTATTTCTTTTTCTTTATCTTTCTAGTACTTTCCATAACCTTCCAGTACCTTCCGAATGATTAGAAATCATCTCTTGGCACTAAGCCACAGCTAGAACATTCTTGTCACTTCCGTTCCAGTCTTAGCTAGTCACGGAACTTCATGGAACATTGCGGATCTTT
>RQIL01041046.1:0-16373 GCA_003951145.1 Jimgerdemannia lactiflua | reverse complement strand
TTTCTATAGGCTGTAGCCTCATTTATTACTGAAACACCTGTCTAAACATTTCACTTGTCTCCATACCACACCAGTAGCCCCAGCCCTCTCCTTCCTACCCTATCCATACACTCAACTTTCCCCCCACTCCCACTCTCTCAAACACTACCTCATTGTTGATCACCTGCACTCAACCCTCATGCTTGTTACAGATATATAACCTCCACTAGCTTCCTATGGTACCCCTCCCCAGAGCCCCAACCTCTTTGCCAACCTATCAACATATCTTTCATCAACCACTGCCATCTTGCCATCTTTTCTCCCAGAGTCATCTTCCTCCCCTCCTCAAAAACTACTAACCAGTGTCCCACCATTCCTATCCACACTGCAATAACCCACCCCAGGGTGAGCCATTCATTTCCTACCATACTGAGCACTCTTGTCTGAAGTACATCCCACCTCCCCTATTCATGCTCTCTATTTACACTACCTAGAAACTGCCCCACCTCTCTCCAAAAGTCTGCCAACATCTCACACTCCCCTAGCCAATGCTTGGGGGTCTGCACCACTCCTTCAGGCTGCCCAACCCCCAAGTACTCCTCACACTCTAAATCTTCTCTCACCACTAAATGACCAGTCTTATAGTTGAAAATTACATTTCGCCTCATCACTCTCCACCACACCACACAGAACTTAGGGGGGACAGACTTCTTCACCTCTGCCCTCCAAGCCCATAGGTCTGACCAATCCCACTTCTTTGCAATTCTGATGCCTTGCCACCCTGCTGGCCAAAGATCCAGGCCAAAGCCCTGTTGGCACTCCACCCCTTCTTCAAGGCAGAAATCAATTACTGGTGACCCTCCTAACAACAGCTTATACTACTGCCACATCCTCAGACCCCAGGGTTCCTCTGCCTCATTCCCCTCTCATCGAAGTCCAATCCGGTGCCCTCCTTCAATCACTTATCACCAGAATCCTCAATACCTAAGCCTCCTACTACCACCACATCTGACCACCTCCAATAGGTCCCCAGATGACCCCCTGGTGGTGTATCTTGCTTCCCAAACCTTTTGCATCAGGGGAATCCACCCTCTCCCTCTCAGCATTACTACTCTTTGGAGCCACCAAGCTTGCAGGCAATGGAGCTTCTTGGAAAAGTCTATCAGTCCAAGGCCTCCACACTCCACAGGTAGGGCAAGGATCTCCCAGCTAATCTGACTTTGCCTCCCCCCCCAGATCCAATCCTTCACCAGCTTAAGCAATCTTTTCACCACCCAAGCTGGAAAGTCCAAATGACATGCCAGATGCCATAGCTTTGGCATCTAGTAGACATTCAGAATCATCACCTGTCCTGCCAGGAAGATATGATGCCCCCACCAGCTCTTTAGTGAATCCCCCCAAGCTTATACCTTCCCTCCCACCAGACTTTTGGCAGCACTGAGCCATATACCAAGAAGAAGATGCCCAGATATCCGACTGCCTCTCCTGCTGGTACCACAGTTCCAATAATGTTGCCACCAATAATTTCATTCCCCAGCACCATCATCTCACACTTGTGCCAGTTCAGCTTCTGGTCTGAGCATCTTTCATATCAGCCAACTGTCTCCTTGAGCTCCCCCATATCTTGGACAGAGCCCAGATCAACCACCATGTCATCTGCAAAGGCACCCACCTTCCAGGTCACCCCTAATACCATCAATCCTCCAATCCACCTCTCAATCCTATCCAGAAGTGGTTTCAGTAACAGAGTATACAGAATAGGGGACAGAGGGTCCCCTTGAAGCACTCCTCTCCCTAGTGAAAATGGAAATCCTTGGTGGCCATTCACTCTTATGGCTGCCTTGCTTCCCTCCAGCATCTGCATGATGGCCCACCCCAGTCCCCCTGGGATTCCAATTCTTGCCTATACCTTCTCCAACCATACATGGCACACCCTATCATATGCCTTCTCTTGATCCAAGAAGACCAGCCTTCCATCCACCCCTGCAGCTCTCGCCCCTTCAATGATACTATATACTCATGCCATGCTATCCCTGATCAGCCTTCTGCCAACAAAGCCACATTGTTCCTCCCCCAGAACTTACTGTACTACTACCTGTAAACATGCCATCAGTATCTTTATTGTCAACTTTCTATCCATATCCAGAAGCATGATAGTTCGCCAATTCTTCTAGTCCTCTCTCCACTTAATATCCTTATAAAGGAGCACCACTAATCTTAACTCCTGGCCCCCTAGCCATTTTCCTGAGTCGATTACAGCTCCACACTTCTCCTCCATCTCTCCAAGCACCCCTTCAATATCCACCATTTTCTTCTGGAAGTCCCATAGTAGCCCATCCTCTTCTGGCACTGTCTCATTCTTTGTAGCCAACAACACTCTCAAGATTTCTCCCTCCTAGATGGGGTGGGTCAGATCCCCTAACCCCTCAGCTGCTGGCAGGGTCTACTCCTCCAAGGATCCTTCTATAGTCCTTCCATCTTCCCCTCCCTGCTTCTCACTCTACAGATTGCCCTATCTCCTCTGGAGTGAACCCAGAATACCTTGCACCCCTGTCACTATTTTGCCATCTTCTCCTATAATTCCTTCCCATCTCTGCCACACCTTGTATGCTCTTAAAAGCCTGGTAAGATACTTCATGGGCCTTTCTCCTTCCTCCAGCCCCTGCCACCTCAATTGTGCTACCATCTCTTAAACCTGTAGCTCTTCTTCCTCCTTTAGGGTGGCCTTCATACTCTTCAATTTCCATCTTCACTCTCTCCACTCTCCACTCTTCACTTTTCTCCTTGGCACCCTCATGGCCACCAGTAGACACCAATAGGAGACCCTCCAGTCATTGTGAGATTTCCATCATCCACTTTCTTTGAAGTCTCCCCTTCACTCTTCCCACCTCCCCCCCAAAACACCTGAGCAGCAGCCTTCAACTTCAACCACTAATCCACTACAGCCATACCTTCCTTCCACTTATATACAATATTATCTGCCACCTCTACCCTCCATTGTTCCCATACCCCCTTGTCTTTCAACAAAGCACAGTTAAGTCCCCAATGTCCAGGCCCATCCTCACTCTCCCCAAATGTTCCCCACCCTATACCCCCAGTGGTCAGACTAGGGGTACTATATCACCTCTAATTCCTTCCAGACATCCATCCCCCAATAGTCAGCCATGAGAATCTAGTCAATCCATGTTCCCAGTCCATGCACCCAGTGGGTAAAGACTGCCTGATTCCCCCACTTCTGGTGCCCTGCATCTCCTAGAGCACTCAATCTCTCCATCTCCTCCCATCTATCCAGCCCCCCACTTCTACCTATCCCAGCTAGTTCACCATCAGACTGATCCACAGCAGCATCCCTAACCATATTAAAGTCCCCTCCCAGAATGTTGACTCCAGCCTCCACCAAAGTTCCACTGTCCAACAACATCTCTATCCAAGTTACTCTCTCTCCTCTTTCTGCCAGACAATAGCAAGAGCCCACCACTACTGGCCCCCACCCTGGTCCCATACCCCCCCACAGCAAGTGATCTCCCCAACCTCCAATATCTCTCAAATTCTCTTTGCCATTCCTTATCAGAATTCCAACCTTTCCTTGCCATTCTGCTACCTCTCCCCATTCTCTTGACTAGTTAAACTCATCCACCTCATCTTCATATCTCACATCCTGAAGTAGAAAAACATCCACTTCCAAATCCTTAAGCCATGCAAAAATGTTTTGACATCTCTCTGATCCCCTTAATCTATTAACATTCAGTGAAAAAATATTGGTTGTACTGTTCATATTGAATAATGTTCGGGTTGAAGATCCACTCCAAATCTCCATATCCTGGTCCATCCTTGACAGATCCAGCTCTCTCTCAGCTTCCAGCTCAACTTCCTCCTGAGTCTCCAACTCTACCAAGATCTCCCGCACTGCCACTGTGTCCTTCTCCTCTAACATCTTGCAATAGTCCTCACATGCATTCTCTAACAATTCTGTTCCATTCCAGGTATTCCATCTAGTGACCACCATCCTCCTTGCTATCTTCATCAGTTCTGCTTCCCGAACTGTATCCACATCATACCCTTTATCCTCCAATGACCTTGCCAAGCATTCCACCATCAGCTTCCCACAACTCCAACCTCAAACAAGATATTACTCCAGGTCTTCTCACTCAAAAGTCAGAAGTCCACCTCCCCCAACTCCTTCTTGGCCAATTCTGTAACTATCCTGCACATTCAAGGCCCTTCTCCCATATGCTCCCCTCCAGAAGTCACCAACCTTTTTCCTCTATCTTGCTCTCCACTCAACCCAACACTGGCCGACTTGTCCCACTCCTCATCAGATGTATCCACCAGATCTTCTCCAGTTACCCCAACTATCTGTCCCTCCTGGGAGACATCCAGGACTCCAAATCTAACATTCTTTGCATCTTTCATCACAACATCCTCAACATCCTCCACCCAGCTCCACAGGCTCCATTGGTATCTATTGGCAACTTGACTCTCTTGTCCTTGCTGACCTCTTTCACTGGCACCCAGTTCTCTAAGAAAGACTCCTCTATCTCTACAGGCAGCCTCCTCTGGAGAGCATGCTCTGAAGCCCCCTGACCTCTTCTGCCCAGTCCCCACTGCCATTCCTTCATTAGGCCCTCTGTTTGTGTCACCCACCATTAGCCCCACAAGGAGTTCCTGCTGTTACTTCCTCTCCTGAGCCCTCTCCCAAATTGCCTTATTCATCTGGATTGTTTTCCTGTTGACTTTCACCATTATTGTCAATTTCTAATAGGCATGTCATGCTCTCTCTCTCCACTCAACTGTCCATCCAACTTCCAAAGCACCATCAGCAAGTCTTCCTCCTCCTCCTTAGTGCCCTTGACCCTAGACACCTTACACTCAAAGGGCTCCTACTTCATCACTCTAGGCCAGTCACTTCCTTTCCCCATCACCTCCTTCCCTGCTACTCTCAGGCACACTTCCACATCTCCAGTCCTGAAGGATGTCCCCTCTTACAGCAGAAAGCCAATATCAATAACTTCACTATACTCTCTTATCACTCTTCCAACCCTGTACTTTGTCTCCTCTACTGAAACTGTGGGAATCCCCTTGACCATGAGGTGGACCACCCAGGGGTTCTAACAAAGACACCATGTTATTGAGACCTTGATCTCACCCACTCACATTCTCTTAGCCACCACTGCCACCACATGCTCCTCCTTGATGAATCCAACTTTGACTCCCTCCAGACTCTTCAAAACTTCACTGATGCCATATTACTCAGCTGCTTGCCCAAGAGTGCCAGCACTATCCTAGCTTTTTCTGCCAGTTCCCAGAAGCTCAGCATGATGGCAAATTCTGAAATAGATTTCTTAAGTAATGGTGCCACCACCAGTTCCATTACACCATCAGTCAGGTTCCCCTTTTGCATCACTCTAGACCCCCCAGCCATCTCCTTGGTTCGATCAGTAGTCACATCTCCTTTTTTTCCTGAATGCCAGTCCCACTATTATCAGCAGTCACACCCATTCTGCTAGCCCATCTCCTCCCATCCCTTGCACCCCTATACCTGGTCTAGCTCCTTCTCTGCTACTGGGTTTCCCCCTCATCTCTCCAACTTGCTGCCATCCATCCTTGTCTCTACTCTTGACCCCAGTCTTCACAGCTGCTGCAAAGCTCACCAGTCCCTTACTGCTTCTCTTACCTTTAGCTTCACTTCCTCCTTCCCCTCCACTCCTACCAGTTGCCTTCCTGAAAGACCCCATCCCCAGTCCATACCCTTTCTTCCCTTGCTGCCACTTTGATGCTACACTAGTCCCAGATCCAGTACATGAACCAAAAGGTTGAATTGCTGATATTTTGCTAGTCACTTTTTCGAATAAACTATTTAAAAAGTATCTGTAAAAGTGTGTGAAATGTAAATAGTAGTGGAAAAATTGCACCTCACTGATTCTTCCCCTTGTCTCCTCCACTGACACTATAGGGACCCCCTTGACCACCAGGGGCACTACTTTGAGGTCTCAGTGAAAACACCTTAATATCAGAACCACTATCTTGCCCACTGTGATCCCCTTCAACAGAGTACCCACCAAGTGTTTCTCCTCTACTAATTCCACTTTGACCCCCTCCAGCCCCTATAGGAACTTCACTGATATCACATCCATCAGCTGCTTACCTAGCAGCCTCAGTACCATCTTTGCTGTCACTGCCAGACCCTGGAAGCTCACCATGACTACAAATTCTGAGATCAACTTCTTGAGTAATGGAACCACCACCAGGCCCATTATACCATCCAACAGATTGCTCCCATGCACCTGCCTCAATCTCTCCTGGCTCTCTTTGCCACTATCACTAGTCACATCTGGATTTTTTTCCAGATTGGCCATCATCCCACCATTAGCAGTCCTAGTCACTATGCCAGTCACACCTCCTCCAGCCCCCTCCTTTCCTCCCCCAGACAGTGCCCCTTCAGCATCTCCAGTCTTCTTCTTCTCCTTTCCCACTATCTTCCATCTCTTAGTACTTTCTTCTCCTCTGCCATTCTTGATTGCTGCTGCAAAACTCACTGCTCCACTGTCCCCCACCTTTTTGATTGAACCCTGTCCCTCCCTGGCCCCTCCACCTGTCATTGGCCCAAAGAACCCTGGCCATAAGCCTATTCCTCTCTTGCCATACTACTATTTGAAGGCTGGTCCACCTCCCACATCAGTATATTTGTCAGAACCTTGCTTAGTCACTACTACCTTAAGAGATTTCTCTAATAAATAATGAAAAGTATGTTAAAAGTGTGTATGGAAATTTGTATAATATGAAAGTTACTATAGAGAGATATATTACTCCAGCTCCCTCCTTCTTACTCTCAGACAGTATCCCTTCAGTGCCCCCAGTCTCTTCTTTTCCTTCTCTACTATCTTATACCCCTCAGTACTCTTCCTTTCCCTGCTATTCTTGACTACTACTGCAAAGCTCACTGCTCCACTGCCTTCCATCTTCTTGCTTGACCCCTATCCTCCTCTAGTACTTTCTCTCTTTAATAGTCCAAAGAACTCTGGTCCCATACTGATCCCTCTCTTGTCATACTCCCAGTTGAAAGCTGGACCACCTTCCACATCAGTATACCTATCAGAACCTTGCTTAGTTGCCATTGCCTTAAGAGTTTTCTCCAATAAATAATAAAAAAGTATATCAAAAGTATGTGGAAATTTCATATAATATGAAAGTTACTAGAGAAAGAATATTGAGTAATACCTAAGCCATAGTCTCATTTATTGTCTATCTATAATATTTTATATATCCTCATACTACATCTTTAGCTCTATTTCTCCCCAACCTCAACCCACTCCCACATTTACCTACTCTCCAATCCCAAATCTCTTAAATATAATCTTAGAGCCTCTAGCCCTAATTCTTCCTCTACTCTTTTTACAAATAGATGCTACCAGTTTACAGTAGTGGCCCCCACTAGGGCCCCACCCCTTCTGCCACCCAGATAGAATATCAAATATCATCCTTTCCTAACTTACTAACTTCTCTCTAGTTGATATCCTTTTGCTCTCTTTAAATACTATCTGCCAGTGACCTGCCAATCCTACCCAGACTGCCAGCACCTACTCTAGTATGAGTCACTCATCCCCAATGCTCCCAAATAGCCACATCTTCAACACTTTCATCCTAATATATAATACCCACCCAATATATAGTGGGAATTTGATTCTACAAAATAGTCTTAAATAATAGTGAAAATAGAAGATCAAAGATATAAATATCAATCTATCAATAGGAAGGTCTATTTGATAGTATATACTTTGAGATTTAAAAAAGAATTATTGATAAGAATCAGAATAAGCTTTTTCTCTTACAATATGAATCCTGTCTTGGCCAATAATCAAGATTTCAGTTGGCATCTCTGTCCCAATTGTTCTCCTACTTCATTTAGTGACACAATGACCTGGGGTCCCACTGCTGCTTGGTGGACACAATCACATAATTCGGATCAACAAGGTGGAAACTGAGTGCCTTGTGGAGGCCGACCTTAGTCTTTGACTTTGTTAAAGATCCTGGCCACTATGTACAACAGTGTATTGTCAAACGCCAGCAGTTGGCCCTCCGTCATCTGAAACTCGTAAATAATTTTGAACCTGTTTCTCTCTGGTAACGCCAGCCTTCCATCCATGAGATGTGGGGAGGTTGAGTAGTAGTAGTTACCATAGGTGATGATGTGTTGTGTGAAATATTCATCGCACTACATCCCTTTGTACGTCTTACCACTTGGCTGCACAATGAAGTTGACGGCCTTGACAATTACTTGCAGCTCGTGCGAATGGAGGGACGTCCCCAGAATTCACTCGAATATTGGCACAAATAGTGTGAAGCTCAGTTCGATGGCCCTCTACAAATTGATTGGATGGGTCGAGGTTGTTGATACACAACCTGACTTGGGTGGAACCATCTTCGCCAACATAGAATTGGGCTGGGAGCCACTGGGTTCCGGGAATTCCCAAAACATCTCATCATATATAGATGGGTTCCGAATGTTGCTTATGCCTTGGATGTACAGGAACCGGGAAGGATTAATGAGGGCTAGAACATCCAGGGAAGGTATTCCTTCCAATCGCGATGATATCCAGACAGGTCGAGAACAACCGAAGGTAGAGGCTACTTCATGTCTTTGCCAACAACAGCCTGCGATGCCGGGACCTCGGCAGGCAGATCCGCGATCTTGGCAGGCAGATCTGTAAAGATGGAGGTGGTATTCGATTCCGATTTGGAAGGAGCTGATTTTCGAGGAACACCTTGGAAGGCAACCTTAAGAGGGACCAGGGCATCTACCCAAATTTCCAAGCATCGGTCAGAGCTTGCCGCAAAAGACACGTTGTGAGTTGGACAGATAAATAACTAAGAGGATGAGTCATTAATGCCACCTTTCGAGTGTTTAACGACAAATTTCGGTTACCTATTGTGGAAATTAATCGGTAATGTTTAAGGACATTCGGCTCGTCCGCAGTATACTGGTGACACTAACATTTGGGTCACGGCTATGCATTTTAGGAGGATGCTAAATACAAGATTAGGCTGGGTACACACAACGCAACACAAGCTGTTTAGCGCCGACATACCAATCAGAGGGTGCGGTGTCGAATGTTGGAGTATCTGAAACCAGTGACAAATAACAATATGGTCCTTGTCGTTGACGTTCGCCAGATGCCTGAAGATTAGATCGAATGGCAGGGGCATCAGTCAGCATAGGACCGTCAATTTTGGCGTGGCGAAGATCGGCTCAACGCAAACAGGCCCAGTTGATGATACCGCCCACAAGCTGTGTTCGTGCCAGACTGTGTGCTTTTATTTTTCCAAAAAGGTCAATCGTTCTTGCTTAAATCACAAAGTTCACCCAGGAAGCGGACAAGGTGGATGATGCAGGTGATAATGTAAGCTTGCGAGCACGTTTGTTGCCTATCGCTGTTTTCAGACTTTATTAATATCGTAATGTTCAATAGACATGGCAATATAATTTTGTTTGTCTTGAGTGTGTAAATTATACAAACGTTGCAACCAATGGTGGCTTTGCAAAAACGTGAAGATTTCGGGTGTCACTAGGTCGACAGCTCCCTTTTGCCCAACAGCTCACATATTCTATAATATTTCCCCTTCGCGAAATCACTGACGTACAATATTGTCTTAATTCTCTCTCTTTCTGTGCCATGGCCTTTCCAATCCTAATGCAATTCCTTCCTCTTTCCTTGCTTCGTAGATGCCGGAAACCGTCCCCGCCTCGCCCGCCTCATCCGCCTCACCCGCCTCACTCGCCTTACCCGCCTCAACCGTGCAAGCCCCCTCCATCGCCGACGGCCTCGCCATGCCTGAGAGACTTGGAACAAAACAAGTCGACGAATGGGGCGAAAGTGACGTTATCGAATTCCTGAATCTCAACAAAGACAAGTACAAGCTCAAAGACAGACACATTCAACTCCTCCTAGACCAAGAAGTCGCCGGCAAAGCCTTCCTCGCCTTGACTCAAGACGATCTGGAGCGTTGGAAGGTTCCAGGTGGACCGGCGAAAACGATAGTCATCTTGATCAATGATTTGAAGATAGTCAAAGGGCTCGTCGGCGAACCTAGTAAGTGCCGCGGAACAAATTGATTAAACCGTCGGCAAACGTGTTCGGTTGGCGACCAGTGAGAGCAAAATATTTTCTATTTGCAAATCGTACACGGGGTAGCCCGCTGAGGAAAGGAGTGTTGTGAATGCACCTTTGCCCTATTGCCTGACCTTCTCTCTGATTTTCATTTCTTATCGGCTCCTACCTCTCCTTCCCTCATGATATGTGGTCTCTAAGGTGTGCATTTCGTTGCTCTTTCATTTCACTATTTTTGATATCACTTACTTCAATAGTTTTCTCATACTCTATGTATTCTAATATTCCGACGGCTTTGCTGGGACTGTATATCGCTTCGCTTTAAAAGCCCCTCCCAAAAGAAAGCGTAAGGAGAGCCTGCGTCTATCAGATGACCGTCCCCATAAAAGGTCAAAAATCCTTCCAGCTAGGAATGTTAATGATGCATCAACGATATTCGAGTCAGTGGCGGAAGATGATGGGATGGTATGTATTATGTTGTGTGACGACCTTAATACGCTTCTCATTTATCTTCTCATCTATACTCTCGCTCAGCAGAACCGCGAGGTCCCATTTGGCAATCCCAATTTCCGTGATTTCCGCAGCGTGGGAAGTATGCTATTCGTCGACAAGACGATGTACATCGAGCAGCTCGAGAAGGTTCAAACTCACTTCCGTTACACATTCCTCCGGCCACGCCGCTTCGGTAAATCGGCTTTCCTCGGGTTGTTGTGCACATACTACGACATACACACTGCTGGCGAGTTCGACGAGCTATTCGGACCACTCTACATTGGCAAGCACCCAACACCATGGCGCAACAAGCACCTCGTCCTGAAGTTCGACCTGTCGTCGATTAGCGTAAGTGGCTCGATTGACCTAATGAGGGAGAGTTTCAACGAGAAGATCAACGCGGTGCTAAAGGTCTTCATCGAAAAATATGAGGAAGAATTGGCATATCCAGATATTGGCAGCGTGATTGTAACGAGAGATGCTTCTGCGTCTCTAAACAATCTACTGGTAAGTTTCGTTTTGTATGTCTGGTGATATATATTTTCTGAACGTGTTATTGATCCCACCTCTCATATATATATATATTTGCGCATTAAGAAACTTGTTGGTTCATCTAATCGAACCCTTTTCGTCGGAGTGGACGAGTATGATTCACCGGCAAACAACAGCGTGTTCACTGGCGCTAACGAAGAGTTGAACCAAGAGACTCTCCAAAGGGTCACCCAGATCGAGCAGTTCTTCAAGGAGAGCTTCTTCGCCGTATTGAAGGAGGGATGTGGAACGATGGGCGATTGCGGCGCGATCATCTCCAAGTTTTTTGTGACCGGCGTCACACCGGCATTCCGAGAAGGTATAAGCCCTCTGCAAGAGACCGACATCATTTCAGGGCGTCACGAGCTGCACGGCATATGCGGTTTTACGGAGGACGAGGTTAGAGTCCTGGTGCAATGTTACCTTCGCAAGGACGAAAAGGATGTCGAACCTATCGTCGACACCATGCGGCGCTTGTACAATGGGTACCATTTCGCCAACTCCGCCGGCGACATGAATATTCCTGGCCTCTACAACCCGCAGCTAGTCTTCCACTTTCTTCGCGAATTGGCTAGCCATGGATCCGTCTCCAAACCCAATGAAGCCACGGTCGTCCATTCCATGCACATACTCAAGTACATCGCAGACAATGGAGAATTCTCGGTCGATAACCTCATCGAGCTGATCACGTCCGGGTCAGTCGATACGGATATCGTCAGCCAATTCGGATTTGTTGAGCTGCTCAACTTTGGAAAAAAGAAAAATCTATGTTGGTCTCTGCTTCTGTATCTAGGAATCCTGACTCGTGGCTCAAGTGGGAGACTGAAAATTCCAAACGATGTCATGAAGACAGAGGTATGGTTTGGTCGTTATTTGTTGTTTGTCATTTTACAGCCATATACATAATAACAAATTAACTATATTTTATAATTTTAATATTTAGGTATTGCAACGGATCACAGACTTTTTAAATGTACGCGACGACATCCGCAACCTCATGCAACCTGCCTTTGACAGACTCACACTTGGTGATGTTGCATGTTTCAGTGAACTGTTGGAAGCATTCCTACAGACAAGGGCAACGAGGTGAGAGGGTTGACATGATATCCCTGGAGATAGTAAAGTGTGGCGGGAAATAATATCTAATAATTTATTTATTTATTCTATGTTAGATCGTTGATGACGTCGAGCGAGGCCATGCTCCAAGGGGTAGTCGAGATGCTTCTTCCACCACGCAACCGTGTTCCCGAACTTTGTCTTGTCATGGATGGGTCCAAATCGAAGGGTGATGGCCGATTTGGCTTTGTCGATGTCTTCATCCCCCCACGACACGTCAGCGACACCACGCGATCTCTTGGTACGGTCATCGAGCTCAAATACATCACGATGAGTGGTCTTTTGAAGGGGGCAGCTAATAATTGGGGACATTATGTCGATTATCGGGATTTCGAGAACATGAACAAGAGACTGGTTACTGAGAATGATGATGCATTGTTAGACTGGAGCTATATGTTTTGGTCGAAGGAGAATAATAGGCCAGTATCGATGACGGTGAGGGATATCGTGCTTAACGCAGATACACAACTGGCTGCGTATATGGAGACGATCGTGAAGGGTACGGTTACTGGGTATCACGAGTCGGGTGTCTATGATCAGCGTGTCAAGGTTAAGGAAGGCGGCGGAGACAGCTTGAAAGGGCATGTTATTGTAGTCGTTGGGAGCCATCGGGTCATCTCCCGTTCCACCGATCTCATGGCGACACGTTTCCAGTACGATAGCGTGTTTAGAACCTGAAGACAATTCGGTCTAATCACATTCCAAAAATTAATAGAACAATGATTCGAATCCGTGAGATGACCATTTAGTGGGATGACTGTGATTTTGAAAAGATGAACAACAATATTGGCAAGCTTATATAAAATGACAGTGTCACAATAAACTCATCATCAACACCCGTTGCCTACCAAATGACGAATTTCTGAAATGCAATACGGGTGACATTGTCTTCTTTGTTCTCAATACAATTTGTCAATTTGTAGTATAATGAGTGAACCATTAAAGTAAAAACGAAATCCACACATAATTAACATAGCGCAGTTACCTAGCATAGTTACCAACCCTTGTTCATCACTTGTTCTGTACAAATATGACAGTTACCAGTTTAAGGAACACTGTGTTCCCATTTACCAGATTGTAGGGTTTCAGGTAAACCCTTGCTATTAATAGCATTCTATACTTAGTCATATAGTAACCAGAAAGCTACCACAATGTATAAAATACCCCAGAGATAAGAGTGAATAAACCTCAGTCTGAAAAGTTCAGATAGACCTGAAAATTTCAAAGTATCTGAACTTGAGAACAAAGTAAAAAACAAGTCTGCCTAAAATATACTTAGGAGAAATATCTGGTAAGAGCTATTTGATTTGGAAAGTACTACAATACTTAGGAGATACATATGCCTACCAATTAGCCACTGTTAAAAGGAGATTGTGAGCTTTATCTTCTTTTTCACTCTAGTCCACTTATTGATATAAAGAAGTCTGCTAATTTTGGTCTATATATCCAATTAAGCCCAAAGAGAAATCTCATATAATATTTTAGTATACTTGTCAGACTAAGCCAGAAGAATTATAATAAATAAACTATAAAAGAGTAATATGAAATTGCAAAGTTATAGACAATTAAAGAACCTATATTCCTTTCTCCACTATCACTTATATTACACTAACTTCTGATATACTTTTGAGTAGTTTATTGAAAAAGGTACTAATAAATCAACTTTCCAGTGAATATACTAGATCAGAGAAGAGTGTAGCATTTTGGTAATGGTAATAAAGAAGAGGATATAGACTGGGGATAGAGTACTTTGGGCAGATGAGTGGTGGAAATAATTTGATAAGAGATAAGGAGCAAGTACAAAGGCAGAGAGAGGGGGACTGGTAAGTTTAACAGTAGCAGTAAAGACTGGTACTGGGGCAGAAGGAGTGGATGGTTGCTTGTAGGTTGGAAAGAGAAAGAGAGAACTGGAGGGGCTTTATATAGTTTAGGAGAGAAGAGGTCAGAAATGCTATGACTAAGAATAGAAATGAGACTACTGATGACAGCATGATGGAGAATCTGGTAAAAAATCCCAATATAACTGCTAATGAGGACAGAGGGATTTCCAAGGGCTCAGATATAGTATATAAAGGTGATCTGTTAGATAGTATAATGAGATTGATAGTGGCCAAGAAATTCATTTTGGAGTTGCAGTCACATTGAGTCTCTGAGGATTAGTAGTGATAGTGAGAATAGTATTGAGCCTATTGGTCAAGCAGCTAGTGGATGTGGCAATAGTGAAGTTTCTGAAGGGGCTGGAAGGTATGAAAGTAGAGTTTATAGGAGAAGATCATCTGGTAGTAATAATGATGGATGTAATTATGAGGGAGGTTGTTGAACTGATATTAAGGTATCTGAGATGGGACCCCAGGATAGTACAGTTTATAGTAAAGAGTATCTCTATAGTATAAATGGATAAGACAAGAAGCAGGATAGAAGCTGTGATGGATGAGTATTGCAATGTTGTAGATATAGATTTTCAACTATAGGAGGGGATGAAATTCAGAACAATGAATATTGAAGTGAGACTGTGGATAACAGAAAAGGAGGCAACTGGGAAAACAGGGGACTGACCTTAAATATTGAAGTGGAATCAGTTTAAGTATAAGGTAATGAGAGTGAAAGGATTAGAGAAGGATAAAGAAGATTTGCTGATGGTATTGTAGAAGCTAGACAGAGTAGTAGAGCAGAGATAGAAGACTTAGCTAGCCTTTAAGGATACCACTATGGTGGTAGAAGTAAATGACAAGAAGGTTCAAGTTGAAAAGGTGGCTTCAGAGAAGAAGCAGGAGAGGAGGAGACAGAGAGAGCTTCTGGGGAGTTTTAAGAGAGAGTCTGAGAGCCTTGGAAGGAGCAGGCCACAAGTGGAGAGGAAGTCACTTAGTAGGACTGGTGAATAGGATCATTCACTACATACCTTCTTCCAGAAGAAAACCATTGAGGGGGATGATCCGAGATTCTTCATTAACTTAGATGAGAAGATAGTAGTGAAGTAGAAGAAAGCTTATGTAGCTTCTCTGGCAGCAGTGGTTACTACCAAGAGGAGAGTAGTAGAGAATGTAGTAATAACAGTATGTAGACTATATGGTTTGATATTCCAAATATTACTTAAAGAGGTCTCATTGTAGGAGTGATAGAGAAGAAGTTAGTGAATATCTCAGAGGAAGAGTAGGATGAATTGGCAAGCATTGGATAAGAAGAATTGCAGGAGGAAGAGAGGCAGCCAGTGATACTAAGAGGGTAGTGATCTGGAGAAAAACAATAGCTGTGTAAGATGCTGGGAGACATGGTGAATAAGGAACTGGATGAGGTCACTTTCTCCACTACTATACCAGTCATAAGGTCTGGTAGGCAATTAGCTAAGTTCCTTTTTCTCTAACTCACAACTTCTCTATCTTAGTATAGTTTGCTATACCCATTGCAGAATAGTAAGAGAAAGGCTATAGTAATGAGTTGCCCCTCTTTGGGTATCAGATCAGTGTTTTTTCTACTTCTTTGCAGTTTCTGGTACCTCTGGTTATATTTAGAGTATACTTATCTTGACATAGCATCTTTCTTTGGCCATAATCAATAAGATATCATCTTAATATATTACAGGCTACATAGGAAGTCAGCTAACCATGGGCATCAAGTGCTAGCATAGGTTACCTGCAGGTTGTTGGTATCTGTGGTGGCACCCTCTGAGCTGTAGTGGAGGGTAGAAGATTACTGGAGTCAGCTAGAGGCAATGTGGAGTGGTGGCAACCAGTGAGCAGATGAAAGAGTAGAAGGCATGATACAGTGATGGCTGATAGGAGACATTGGAGATATCAGAGGTAGATTGGATAGAATTATTGAACTTTGGATACTTATGGCAATACACTATCAGTGGATATTTGAAGGAGTTTACTGAATGGAAATTGGTATACTTATTGAGAGGTAGAAGGAATTAATGAGGGACACTATACAGAGTTGGTAGTACCAAGGAAGGCAGAGTGGTGAGGTAATATCCAAAAAGGTAGCAAGAATGATACTAGTAAATCAAGGAAGATTGGTACTCAGTAATAGAGAGATGAGATGAAAAAAAGGTATTGAATAGTCAATACTAGTATGAAAGAGAGAATGAGGACCCAGAATAGAGATGTAGCATCTGAAACAATTATATATCTAGTATAAACCTCAGGCTAG
>RQIL01041035.1:0-16375 GCA_003951145.1 Jimgerdemannia lactiflua | reverse complement strand
ATCCGGCAGATTCGCCGTTGGTTGATGCTGTCCAAATAAGAAGAGTGGATACAGTTAGATCGCTCCTGCAATGCAAAAATCCGCAAGTCATATCGCTTTTAAAAGGGTCGGCAATAATTGCTTTGAGAGAAGCCTATTCCAGATCCGATATTGAGATAATCAGAACGATTTTGGGATGTGTATCGAGCTGCAAGCTCACAACCAAATTTCTGGGATATCTGATTGGGAAACCATACAGCACCAAATTTTTAGACAATACCGTAAGAATGCTTGTCCATGACTTTGGAGCAGATGTAAATTATTACGATCTTTTACCAAAAACAATCAAGAAGAATATGCGCGGAACATTTAAAAGACTTCTTGAAATTGAGAATATAAACATTAATAGTATAGTTCACGATGTGGCCATATGTAAAACAACATATTTTTTAAATTTACTCGTGTTACGGAAAGACATTAACATTAACCGGGTAGATGATAACCGAAATACAGCTTTACATCTTGCTGTACTATTTCGACGATTTGACCATGTGAAAATTCTATGCACACATGGAGCTAATGTCAATATTCGAGGCTCATTGGGTGGGACAGCTTTGGATATGGCCGTTTCGGGTAATTGTTTTCGCATCGCACATTTACTGATCCGACAGTTTAATGCCGATCCAAAATCAATCATTGCGCATAGAGATGAAGACAAACAGAGTTTTCTCCATACATGTGTTAAAAATAGGTGGAATGAGATGGCGGAGCTGTTGGTATTGCTGGGCGCGGATTTTGAACTCGGTGACAGGAACCACCAAACTCCATATAATATCGCACACGAAAGAAATAACAAATTCATGCTACAGGTATTCGCGCTCAAAAATCAACATAGAATTACATCTTGGTTGAAACGATAAAACGGCTTGTGTATTTTTGGGCGCACATGACCAAACATTCATTTATGCTTATAACCAATCAGAATTTAACGCATAAAAATGTCGAGTCTGGCTTTTTTATGCGCTAAATCTTATTAATTGGTTGATCACAGCAACACGATGTTTATATGATTTTACAATATGGGTATACAAAAATACAATCAAGCGTTATGAAATGCATATTATCTCCTCTCCCCCCCCCCTTGCGCACTCCGCACTCATTCGCGGACGCAGATTCATAATAAAGATATTGTGTGAATGTTATACATTTTTCGGGATGCTCTGCTTTCGATGAAATGGATACATGGTGGATTACAAATTAGACAAGATTTATATATTTCGCCATAAAATTTAATACGAAAAATCTGATATTTCTTTTCTATATTCACTGATTTTCATCAATGCGTCATCATATTTCCATAATAAGCTATTGCAAATGGTGTCTATAACCCTCGCCTTAAATTCGTGGTTGGAATTTAATAGCCACCTAACATGGTCCAGGCTTAAATGCTGTCCACAATCTATATATTTTTTGGTGGCAACCAAAAGATCATTTAAACTAAATATCAAATCATTGAATGTATACTGAATGACGTGATTCATTGCAATAACATATGGATGTGTATATGTAATGTCTTCATCATATAAAAATTCAGTTTTGAAAATCGCGTGAACAATCTCCAACGGCATTATGTCAATTTCGTTATCCCAGCGTTGCTGTATTTCTTTCCAGGCCGAGACCGGACAAGGAAATTCTCTGTAGATTATCGGCAATTGATTCATATTATATGTTGTAATACAATCAATATCGGTAAAGAACCTGATAATAATACCGTGTGCCGTTTTAACAAGATCGTCTCCACCAACTCGTTTTACAATATCCATTTCATATGGTGATAAATAGTCTACATCGATTGCAATGACGTCCAATGATAGTGATAAGATACCATTACTAACAAAATATTGCAGTGCTTTTTCAGCAGATGATATTGTTATATTGTTACTCAATGTCATATTTTGCCCATGTGCCTCTTTAAAAAAATAAAAGAGATCAATCATATTCCAAGATTCGTGCAGGTTATATCCGTTCGCACAAGCGTCATCAAGATACTTCTTGTTGTAGATATATACCACAATCAACGGGACTGAAATATGAACATTGTATTGTATCTTTAATCGGGGTAAGAATCTACAGTCATTCGTGTGGTCCATCAAATTATCTCTAGTATGTTTGAAATCAGAGAACGCATCACTTGATCCACGAATGCATTCTATCCAGAAATTGTGATTATTTTTAAAAATCACTGTGTTCAGTTTATCTAAAGTGTCAGGGCGATATTCTCTACTTCTTTTGGTAGCATGTATCATCAAATGGTGAGAAAGATGTGCACCATTTTTAAGAAGTGTATCCACTATTTCCGGAGTTAAAATCCTGGAGTATTGGATTATACCACACTCAAGTGCATTAAATTTACCAAATAGTCGACATAATAAAGTTGACCATATATGTGGGCTGACAAGTAGGTGTCGCCAGTATTTGTTGACAACAGACATTGACTGGGCGGTTGATATTGTTGTGAATGATATAATACGGCAACATAATTCAGTTGGTAGTAGTATACGCCCAAATGAACATTCTATGTAATCGTCTGGCGGTGAATTGATTTGTTTTACAGCTTTTTCAATCAACATACTGTGTATTATGAAAAATTGAATGGATGGCTTTAAACACACTCACATTTCGGTTGGCATAAATCGCTCATATCGACTAATCATTTAATTAGGACAAATGATTGGGTCATCTGACCGTGCGCCCATATTGTAAAATCGTGCGCCCAATATACGGAGTTTTCTGAAACAGTAAACACTATTACCCATGCGAAATTTGAAAATAATATCGTAAATAGGTATATCAAATACAAATTCTAAACATGTCATTTAACATGCGTCTCTAAGTAGTTTATATTTCAAAGATGATACCTAAATGAATTTGTATTATTTTACATGTGTCAATCAAGATTTTAACGTATAATGTATCAGAGGGATATATAATATTTAGAAGAATGGTAGTAAGCATTGGGTACTGTAGTACATGTTGGCATATTTCGAACAAAATTATATTTCATAATTAAAGTTTTGATTCACTCGTGTGATCATCAACGAATCATATTTTAACGCATAAAAATGCCAGGCTCGACATTTTTAAGCGTCAAATTCAGATTATGTAATACAGCTGGAAATTCCTTTCTCACGAAATAGTTTACTATAGTGAAACTTGTCGATTTGTCGCTGAACTGACATTTTTAAGCGTCAAAATTTTGTTACGTAATGCAGTTGGAAATCCTTTTCTCACGAAATAGTTTACTATAGTGAAACTTGTCGATTTGTGTGAAAAGCACTGGGCTCAACATTTTTAAGTGTCAAATCCTGATTACGCAAAATACAGCTGTAAATTCCTTTCTCATGAAATAGTTTACTATATTGAAACTTGTCGAGTATATCTAAAAACATTGTACAAATTCAAGATTCAATGCATAAAAATGTCGAGTTCGACTTGGTTGATTCATAAATTACATTGTACCAATCTGGTAAGATCACAGTTAAGATTTAGCGCATAAAAACGCCAGACTCGACATTTTTATGCGTCGAAATTTAATTGGTCGGTCATAGCGCTCGCTAATACAACTATAGTGTGTTGGAAGATAATTTTGCGGCGATCACCCGTTTATTGAAACTTGTTGAGCCAGATAATAAAATGCTAGACTAGACATACGTAATACAATCGCGATCTCAATCAGAAATTCTTTTCTCATAAAATAGTTTATCGTATTGAAACTTGATAAACACTAGGCTTGACGTTTCCGAGTATCAAATTCCTGATTACATAATGCAATTATGATCTTTGCTAGAAATTCGTTTCTCGTGAAATAGTTTACTATGGTGAAATTTATCGATTTGTCGCTGAACTATGTAAATTCGGCACACAAAAAGCCCAGCAGATCTAACATTAAATGAATAATCATGTGATCGTGCGCCCATATTGTAAAATCGTGCGCCCAATATATGTAACCACAACCCTGTTCGAAATGTACAGAATCGATAGAATTTTATCTATGATTTGCTAGACTCTACAAATCAAAAAAATGTGCGCCATGTTGTACAAACCATTTGATAACACATTTAAATATGCAATCGCGTGACTTACTGCCCCCCCCCCCTTCCACACCATGATTCCAGCCGAATACAGTTATGTTTTGGCAATCTGCCAAGATGAAACAAACATCATCTTCATAGTGTTTACGTTAATGATCTTTTACATGATCAATGTCGTTCTAGTTACTGTCGTCAGATGGATCATAGACATGATTAAAAATATTATCGAGTTTTCAATTTCAGTTTTTCTTGTAACGATGATGTTTCTGGTTATTTTACAGCGATTAAATATTCAGTAGAATTCAGATGTTTCCAATTTTTTACACTTTGTGCGGATCATATTAATAAGTGTGCTATCAAATGGCCCACAATCACCAAAGAGTAGATGCTCGAGTGCAGGCCATGGATCGTTTATATGTTTCCACTCGTTTGGATCGCATATACTGACATTTGCACACCCGACGATCCACAACGTTCTGAGATCGTGTCCATATTCCATTGTTGCCGTGATAAATTTTGATCCAATAGATTGTACATTGCCAATGAATATGAATTTCAGCGACAGGCATTGTTTGACAATTTGCGATAGCGAGTCATCTTCTCGATCGCTCGAATGACTATTATAGTAAGTGAATTTTTCAAGATGCAAACAGCCGGCTGCAATCTTTACCCACACCCGCCCGCACCCACTCACCGCATCGCCAATGGTCAGTGAACGCACATTGGACCAATTTCCAATCTCGTCCGAATCGCACCATTGAAAGTTTTGGAGCTTGATTGTTTTGATGTTTGCAAATTGCAAAATATGATCCTTTTTTCCAACAAAGTCGTGGAGCGTGAGCCTTTTGAGATTTCTCGCAAGCGTTAGAATGCCGTATAGGTGTTCTAGTTCCGAATCACCGACGCTGATGTATTGTATAGAATCAGCATAGTTGACTCCAATCACACGTGACTCTTCCAGTATGTGGTGGATGGTGGCGAGGGTGTGAGACGAGCTGCTGCTGACTCTAGATGGATTGTGGACGAATCCAAATGCTGCACAGTGCCATGTTTTACAGACAAGTGATGCTGATAGAATATTCCAGTCAGAATCATCACAAATATATTCAAAAATGTGTTGGACCACCTCGAGTGGGAGTTTAGATTGCTGCATACAGAGGGAGGGACCAATCAAAATTTGACGCATAAAAAAGCCAGACCCGACCTTTTTATGCGCTAAATTTTATAATACTATTGGCTCATAACTATTTATTTGACGGTACTTTTAGATCGGGGAAAAAAAAACAAACCATGACAGTTCTGGACGGTCTCCAATACAAGAAAGGCAGCGAATATGTCAGGATACCGTTTACTGGCGTAGAAGTACACGCCGATGTGATCGATACGGTGGCTCGCGTTAAACTCTTACAAACCTATCAGAACAAGAATGACTTCCAAGTCGATGCTATCTACAAGTTTCCCCTCCCCCCGTTGGCCGCAGTCAACGATTTCCAAGTCGAATTCAAAGATGGTACCAAGATTGTAGCCACGGTTGAGAAGAAGAAAGTTGCTTCTAGTATATACAACGATGCTGTAAAGTCGGGATATGGTGCCTATCTGTTGGAAGAAAAGACACCCGAAGTCTTTGAAATCCGAGTGGGAAATTTACAGAGTATGCAAACTATTACCGTGCACATCGGCTATGTCCAAGAACTTACCAACGATCTATCAAAGAACGATCTTGTCAGATTCGAACTTCCACTAACAATCGCACCAAGATACACACCGCCTGGTACTCCATACAAAGCAACTCGCGTCCCGTACAGCCACGATGCATATGCGTACACTCTGGGCATCAATGTTAAGTGCAAAATGAGTGGGTGTGTAACAAATATCACATCCACTTCCCATAAGATTACCACCGAATTCAATATCGGTAACGATGGTAAAGTAGCTTGCGCAACATTGGCGAATTCGAATGAGGTTCTGGATAGGGACTTCGTTATGTTCATCGAATCCGAAGGATCGGATGATCCTCGCGCATTTGTCGAATACAATCCGGAGACAGATACGAACTGTGTAATGCTGACAATGGTCCCACGATTTTCATTAGAAAAGCACTATAGGACTGAACTGATTTTTATTGTCGATTGTTCAGGTTCTATGAGCGGAATTAAAATGAAGAATACAATGGATGCTCTTGATCTTTTTATTCGATCCATTCCCAATGAAACCTACTTCAACATCATACTTTTCGGGACCGAGTATTCAACCCTCTTTGAAGAGAGTAAATGTAATAGCCCAAATGTTTCGGATAAAGCTCTTGATTTTGTGGGCAGGTTGTCTGCCAACATGGGATCTACTGAAATTTACAGTCCACTCCGTTGGGCATTCAATCATGCGCAAAAAGGTATGCCCACTACAATCATTTTGATGACGGATGAAGAAGTGAGCAACACGGAAGATTTGATAACTTTGACTAGAAATGAGATACGAAAACGCAGCAATCAAAAATACGGTGCGTGTGTGTATACGCTGGGTCTTGGTAGTTCAGCGAGTCATCATCTTGTGGATGGTATCGCCAAGGTTGGATGTGGATTAGCGCAATATATTGGCGATAACGACAAGTTCAAAGACAAAGTTGTGCAAATGTTGAAGAATGCTTTATACCCACCCATAACGAATTACAATGTGAAATGGACTCCGGACATTGATCTCGGTGTACCCATTGAGCGAAATACAGCTACATCAAAATTCAAGAAGCTTAGCTTTTTCAATACTGCTCATAAGATCGACCGCGTTGATCAACATACCAATATCGCACCAATTAGTCAACAAACGCCCAACGTAATCCCGGTTATCACGCCACATTCACGGTTGGTTGTATTTTGCTTCCTGGCCCCAGGTCAAGATGCGTGTGATACGATTAGTCTGACTGGAGACAGTGTCGAAGGACCCATCTCAATCGATGTTGAACTTGAGAGGTTGGTTGGTGGTAAGATGGTTCACACACTGGCTGCTCGTCGCATGATTGAAGAAATCGAACAGGGGACATCGTATCTCGAATGCGATAAATTCGGAAGTAATAGAAAAAATAACCTCAAAGATAAAAAGTTGGAGGTTGGGCGTCTTGGAACAACCTTTGACTTGTGTACGACCCAAACATCTTTTATCGTAGTATACAAAACGACGAAATGTGAAAGTAATCAAGGGCGCACACGCATCAATGTTCCATCTGTACGACCTGGAAGAGGGAGTTCGTATACCGATCCGATAAACATAAAACAATCGCATTCGGGTTCACGATTTCAATCATCTTTGTTGGGATTTGATGATGATAGTGTTATGCGTGGAGGCGGGGGTAAACGCGGGCGCGATAGTGGTATAGTGACGCTGGGTGGTGATAGTGATGATGATGAAATAGGTAATACATCAAACAAAAGATCCAACGGATTGCAGCTGATTGATACTCTACCATCGAATGCCAGTGACGAACAGAAATTGTATGCATTGATCAAATTGCAGAGTTTTGATGGATATTTTGAGTTTGTGGAAAATATGAAGAAAATTCCCGAAATGAAGAGTTGTGAGTTGATCATTGGCCAAATTCCTAAAGTGATTCGCGAGACTTGTAGTAAGCATGTGTGTACCACATTGTATGTTATCGCATACTTGCACACGAAGATGGGTGCATTTAGGAATGAGTGGGAAATGATTGAGGATAAGGCAATGAGATGGTTGGAAGGGCAGCATATTAGCGATATTAGTAATATCATTAGGAATATCCAAACATAGATGTATTTTCGAGATTATCAATAAATGTTACACAATTTACAATTATAAATTGATTTTCCCAATGCTTTCTTGCCGTCTATCAAACAATGGCCATGCAAAATCATCCGTCGGAAGATCGATTTGATCATTTAACAACCCACATCCTGAGCCACCCTTACAACCCCATCCACTGGTACAATCGCGCAACCATGTTCATCCGTAAGGGATATCCCGACCTTGCCATGTATGATGTTGCCAGGGCATTTCATCTCATAAAAATGGTTTGCGATGCGGATGGTTATAAATTTATCAGCGCGAAAACATTAGAAGTATTCCCGTTTGAGACCGCACAGCGACTGTACTGTGAGATTGTATATACGTTTGCATATACCTTATTTACATGTCGGTTCAAAAGCCAGTATATCACAATATTCAGATCGATATTGGACGATGTGCTGAAGATTCCGTATTATGGAAATAAGTTTGTAGAGAAGGTTCATGACATCAAACTACGATGCGATATTGTATGCGGTCGGCTATTTAGAACAGACAATGGTGTGATGATGTACGATAGAACTGTAAAATTCATTGACCGAATCATGATCAATGGCCGATATCCGTGGGATACGTCTGATAGTAGAACATTATTACCCGATATACAACGACAATATAATGACATGCTATCGGCAGTGCAGAAATGCGCACTGGAAGTTAGATTTTCAACACAAAGAAATGGCTTACAGGCAGGAATCTTTGCAAAGACACAGATCTGTAAGGGGGGTATTGTAATACATGAGATTCCATCGGTGGTCGTCCACATAGGATCCAAAGACAGAAATGTGTGCGAACACTGTGGAACTATTTGTATCCACATTGTCAAATGTCGGACATGTCATACCGTATATTGCTCTGAAAAATGCAAAGAAGTGGCCGATACACTATACCACCCAATATTGTGCGGTAAACGTGATGCGGTGTTTAGAAGATCGTTTGCGAATGTCAGCACTGGATTACTATACTTGTTTCCAATGATGATTGTCAAATTATTCGCAATGTCCATAATAATGAAAGTCTCTGTCCTGGAGCTTCCGTGCATACAACCCCTTCGGCCTTGGAGCCCGCCAGACATGGATAGCAAGTCGTATGTGGTTTTACCATACATCAACGACTATTATCAAATTATTTGTAATGTATTCCAAGTTAGGATGGAATCCATGCTACATTTTGACTATCACATATACGAAACCCTATGCCGGATTGTAATGTAAGTATTTATTTATTTTTCTACATTTGATAAAAATCAATTTACTAAATCCATAAAAGTGTCAACGGATGTGGCTTTTTCGACGGTGGAACCCAGATTGGTATGCAACTGTACAAGACGATTTCGTGGATCAACCATTCGTGCGAACCGAATTGCTATCGCTCGGGAAATTACTTGAAGGCCAGCCAAGACATAGCGGCAGGCGGAGAGCTTGTCGTCGCCTACGTCAACCCTAACACACCGTATGTATTCCGAACATATGTGTTGCGAACTACGTATGGATTGAAATGCACATGTTCTAAATGTGAAATACATGTTTAAACAATATTCACGTTTGTTAAATGATATATGCGGTCGGGTTGCGGGGGGAACGCGCGCGAGTGTGCATCGGCTACATATGCCATAAATTTTCTAGGTGGTCGTGTGCTGTAGAAACACATCATCAATATTCGCAGTATGATGGCTGTGGTGGTTATGTTTATCGCAATTGTCTTATTCTGGCCTGCAGGGTAGACGATGTTGACTACAATAGGGATTGTATGAAGGAGTGTAAAAAACAATAGTCCCAGCAGATTCCACCATCCACATGCTGCAACTATCGCATTGACCGGCACATTTGTGTTGCTTCGAATCAATGGCTGAAATGCATATATGAATGCTAGGCTCAAAGATAACATCAAAAGCATGTATGATATGTTATTCATTATATGGCTTGGATATACTAGTTGGAATGCGTGCGACAATATGAGATCTGCAATTGTTGTTAGATTTGCAAATATAGTGGCTGTAATTGAGAGTATGCATAACCTGTTGATAGGTTTGTTTTGATAGAACCCCATTCCAATATTGATTGTGAGAAAAACGATCGAATTAACAAATATAATCATTATTATTGCATTGATTATGCCAAATGTCGATTCCGAGATCATTGATTCGGTTCGGAATGCATTCATAATTCCGAGACTAAATGTCATGGAACTGATTATAAAACAATAAACTCCAACTCGCTTCCATCTATCAAACGCTTGAAATCCAGTAATGTAGCATCCAATAAGGGCGACGGTAACACCGCACCATGCGAATACATATGTTGGATCCATCCTACATGTTTTTTTTTACATACTGACAATATTTATTAATAAATATGACTGAATGATTATTAAATGTATGGGCGCACAGTCATACGATCCATTTGAAAATTCGTGTAACATAAATATATAAAAATGCGCCCAACCCTTTTACGATCAACTAGTCGCAAAATGAAGTTGATACACACCATTTCTATAATACTCGCTATATCCATCGCCATTTTATACGGATATAATTGGCGACACAGTGATTACAAGATAATAACTACGGATTCTCGATCCAATGTTCATTCGATCAGAAAATATTTTGAATCGATGCGTTGGACTGTTGGAAGTCTACTATTGCAAATTGAATATTATATAGATATCGATTCAAAGACCAAAGATAGACAGGCTGAATCATTTAGAAAATTGCTCGGGGCGATTACACGTGGTCAAAACGAGACGAATTGGCTGGAGCATAGAATAGAGAATACACTGCGTTGGTGGGACTCCAAGTCTTCAAAACTACGGGTCGTCGGAGAATATTCACCACTAATTATAGATGTCATTAAAACGGAATTGATACAAGTGAACGATCAGGCCGCTAGCGTAAACCGAGTTTGTTCAGAAATTTCTGTTTATTTGGAGCAACTTAAGTCGCACTGCAATACAATTACAAAATCCCATGATGTGGAGTACTGTCGCCAAAAAATGGACAATCTCGATAAACATAGATTGAACAATGTGAGAAACGACATCGACACCACAATCTCTGGAATCAAACATTCCATTGCTGAAATGCAAAAATCGATTAATCGTGGTGTAAATGTTAATATAGATGTATTTGAAAACAAATTTAGAGATTTATTGATAGATTTACGTATGATCATAACAAAATTCGATGATTGTATATAATAATAAACCACGCTTTATTCGTCAAATGATAAACATGACCAAACGGCCATTAGTTGCTGATTTTTTTAAGAATTTTGCTACAAAACGCCTTTTACTGCCAACTCCTTCATCCATATATGGCGATATTTTATTAATAGTGTCTGCAATATCGGTACTCTGTCCGATGCTCAATTTTGTGCCAGATGTGCGATAGCTGACAAACAGTTCTAACCCCGCAAGTCCGACATTGACAAGCTCGGGAATCGGGTGAACCAGGTGTTTTAAAATCTCATCGTAATTGATAAAGTTGGTGCTGTAATAAAATTGCGACTCTGAATCGTATGGTAGCAACCAGCTGCCAATGATTAGCGCAGCTCTGTCTTGTTCAGTGCGTGGTCGTTTGTCTGTTGATCTGATATGCCAGTAACTCTCGTCGTCGTGTTTTTGCCGTTTGCTCCGAGTATTATCGGCAATGCAATTTGGGGGTCGCATTTGCTGGTGTTTGGGTAAACCTCTCTGTAGGTATTTTATTGCCGCTTGTATAAACATTGCCTTTTCATAGTCAAAATTCATGCCATATGAACCCGATGAACATATGGATTTTCCGTTATCAATTTGATAGAACATGGTTGACGCACACACACAGCCACCCCCCCCCCTTTCCGCCACGCTATCAGACTTTATATTACAGCGACCCGAAATGCTTGAGTATTTAATTGTTACTAACAAACATTATATTCGCAGAGTATAATTACATACTTGTCAACTGTTTATTGACTGGATAACTTTAATTCCATACAAATCTCGGCTAAAACTCCTCTCACGAAATATCGTCAGCGATGTAGATTTGACGCATAAAAATGCCAGACTCGACATTTTTATGCGTCAAAATTTAAGTGGTTGATTCATAAATTACATTGTACTAATTTAGTAAGATCGCAATTAAGATTTGACGCAGTGGTTGATCATGATGTAATCTCAGCCAGAATATATCGGACCGAAGAATTTGCGTCAAATATTGTAATCGAAAATTCTTCTGCTATTTCCACACAAATTAGACACTGGTTAATAAGTATCAACAAGCTATTTAACTAAACTTTCGCCACATAATTATAGAGCTATTTTCAATAGCATTCGGATGAGTATTTGCTAAGTTGTGTTATTTATCATTGTCTATGCTTTACAAATCGTTCTTTGTTGGTAAATTTAGTTAGGCTATATAGAAATCGATTTCACATTGAAGATTAGTCACATGATCGTGTGCCCATACTGTAAAATTGTGCGCCCAATATATGTAATTTTTTCTCCGGAAATAATTTAATGAAAAACTTATTCCAGATAATAAAATACTGGACTAGACATATGTAATACAATCTAGATCTCAGTCAGAAATTCTTTTTTTTCATAAAATAGTTTATCATATAGGCTCGACGTTTATAAGCATCAAACTCTCTATTACGCAATACATCTTGAAAATCCTTTTCTCATGAAATAATTTATGATTTGTGTAAATTCGGCGCATAAAAACGCCAGACTTGACATAAATTACATTGTACCAATCGCAATTAAGATTTAACGCATAAAAACATCAGGTTCGACATTTTTATTGAGTGGTCGATCATAACGCTTAATAATATCTTTTCTCATAAAATAGTTTATTATATTGATAAAAACACTAGACTCGACATTTTAAGCGTCAAATTCCGATTACGTAATGTAGCCAGAATTTCAATCTTGGCCAGAAACTTGTCGATTTGCCATTAAAAACGCTAGACTTGAATTTTGATTACGTGATATGGTTATAAACTCGTGAAACAGCCCACGAAATAAATTTCCGCTATACAGAGTCCAACGGCCGAATATTATGCAATCACGTTGTTTTCGCTGGATACTTGGAACATGTCAATACAATCACTTCCTACAGAGTTGCTATTGCAAATATTTGCATATTGTAACCAACGTTCGTTTAAATATGATTTATTCTCGATTTCATTGGTGTGTAAACAATGGCATTGTATTTCACGCCACCTGTTTGATAATACATCTCTTCAAGAACTATTTTACTATGGTGACCATACTCCGCTCCAAATCGAAAGAATGTGGTCGTTGCTTGAAGAGTCGCGCAAATTGCAACTTGGCGACGCATCCATTATCAAGAGTATTCGTATCCATGTGTGTGATGATTGGTTTAGAAATATAGATAATCTACCTCACCTCTGCAAGATTTTATCGCTTGCGCAAAACCTGAAAACACTCAAAATCCAATTTTCAAATCGGTGGTATCTTGCCGCAACCAAAAACGAGCCCCCCTACAACATCCTCCCCCCGTGCTACCATACCGTGGAGAATCTGATCGTTTTAAACAACATACACCGGCTGGTTGACGATGGACTTACCAATTTAATTCTCAATCTACCCAAACTCAAATTTTTAGATCTGTGTAGCACTCACCAGTATCCCGATCTTGTTTCAGCACTCGCAACACGAGATATGAACCATGTTTCAATCCGAGAATCAAAATTCCCCGACTTGCACGTATGCGTTGAAAATTGGCCAAATCTGCACTCGCTCGGTGTTTACAATCTCGGAAACGAATGCCATACGTTGTTTGCTCAGGTTGCGGAAACATGTAAACATCTCATTATTCTAGAATTTACACGTAATAGCGATATTCCACATAAGCAAGAACAGGATGCGATCGTGCAAATTGTGCAAAAGTGCACTCTCGTTAAACGTCTATCATTAGGGGGAATAGATTTTGAAGAATATCAAACATTGGAAAAAATCTTGCATTATGGACAAGCACTCGCATCATTGTCATTGACACGATGCAAAAACATATCTATACCAAAAAAGATTACAGAATCGAGGATACATAATATAAGTATTAAGGATTGCATTCATATCAACGATCAGTTTTGGAACAGAATCCTGAGTGCGGACATAATAAATATATTGTACAATGGGCCCAATGTTCCAGAGATAGAAAATCGCGGATTTACTAAATATTCACGTGATATGTGGAGACGAAAAAAAATCTGAGGTCCATCAAAATGCACTTCCACACCGTCAAACTCTGCGTCGACTGTTAACCACATCCCACGGATAATATCCTGCTTTGATCGATGTATTTTACAACGCTGTCTTTCTCATATAATGATGTTTCTGTAAAATGGGAGGTAAAAAGTGCGATACCTTCAATAGCTAGTTTGTAGTATATTCAGATTATGTGTCTTTGATACCGATCATTTTTTTTTGATCGACCAATTAAATTACATATATTCATTGGTGTATAATTTGACGCATAAAAATGCCAGACTCGACCTTTTTATGCGTTAAATTCTGATTGGTTTAAGCACAATTGAATGTTTAATCATATGACCATGCGCCCACGTACGATCTTACTAAATATATTCACGATGTAAAATCCCAGACTCGACCTTTTTATGCGTTAAATTCTTATTGGTTTCAGCTGAATGAATGTTTAGTCATATGATTGCATAAAATTTATTCAAGTGTGAACTATAACCACAGTGTAAGCTGTTGAAAATCTCGGTTTATGCGTTAAATTTAACAATTCAATACTATATATCCCGAGATAATTCGATAGTTACAATTATATTAAAATAATTTCACATGTTAAGAACCTGTATTTGATAATATTAATGTCAAACACTGTTTCAGTAACAATTTATATCAAGCCCACCATAAATTTTGAGTCTGACATTTTATCAAATGAAGAAAGGAATTCGAAAGTGGTTCGATAATCCGATTTCTCAATTTAGTTACACGATTAACTCATATATTGGGCGCACAATTTTACAATATGGGCGCACGATCACATGACTGATCGTTTAGTTTGAACACACTCCGGATCTTGATTACAATTTCGATTTGTCACCAAACTGTGTTTTCAAGCATCTAGTTTAAAGAAAAATGGTTGATTGTAAAATGCGTTATGTATGGACAACGATGAATAAATGCAACTTAGCGAATACCCATTTAAGTATTGAAAATAGCCCCCGTAAAATTTATGTGGCCGGAGTTTAGTTAAATGGTTTGTCAGTAGTTTATTAGCCGTCTTCTGAAATAGCAAAAAAATTCTTTGGTTCGATATAATTAATTTACATATGCTATTGAATAAAATTTTGTAAAAAGTAGAGAATATCCGCATTTCCACAGTGTGTAGCTGCAAATATTGTTCTATCTGTAATCTGCGCCCCATATCTGCTGACCAGCAGCCGAACGGCATCAAACTGTGTGGTGCTTATAGCATCCATCAGCGGAGTTTCCAACCTGTTATTGGGTCTATCGACATCGATATCGCGATGTTCGCAAAGTAGCTGCATATTCACTGCACATCCCGTGATCACCGACATGTGTAGAGGTGTGTATCCTTTGTAATTCTGCGCATTGGGATCAATTTGGACATGTTGGAGCAAAACATGTGTGCAATCCGTTCGCAGTGCTACGGCAGCATGGTGGAGCGGAGTCCATCCATACCTGTCTTTAGCATTGATGTCTGCACCGAGTTCGTGGATCAGTATTGACGTCATCAGCGTATTTTGTCGCACAACTGCATGATGAATTGGCCGTTGATGGACTATGTCAATCGCATTCACATCGGCGCCCATGTGGCTGACGAGTTCGCGGACTATGTGGTCTTTCCCTGCATCCACAGCAATGTGGAGCAGTGTTCCCCGATTTGCCACTCTGTGTATGATTTGGCCATGGCCCATAAACAGACGGCATATATCTAGATCGCCCTGTTCAATAGCTATCTGCAACGGAGTCCTGCGGTGGACATTCTTGATCGTTGTGCGCACTCCATGTATGTTCAGCAATCTGTGCACTATGCTGTGGCGACGCATGGATACAGCCACGTGCAGCGGCGTTGCACCCGAATTATCACGGGCATTCAAATCTGCATCGGGGGCTTGGATCAGTCGGTTGAAAATGTCGAGAGAGCCGGTGCGCGCGACGATGTGCAGCGGAGTTGCGCTGTTCGGGTTTGTTGAATTCACAGAAATCACATTCAACAGCACATCTACTGCATCGGTCAGACCCTGTCGAGTTGCCTGGTGCAGCAACGTATTATCAATTAAATTGTTTTGGACGATCTGGCGCGTGGCATGCAGGTCGAAGAATTGCGGAACATCGCGCATTGCCAGATGTAAATTCGCGCCATACTTTTGGGAAATGTATCCAACTCGTCGGTTATAGACGATTGAATATATTTTTTTGCTTGTTAATAGAAATGCGAGTGTATCCTCCTTAGAATCGCAGAATGTTGCAATCTCGAACAACAATTCGTCCGGTAACAT